>CM072519.1:66146848-66256848 GCA_036898135.1 Oncomelania hupensis
CATCAATTTCTTGATTAATTTAGATTGACTCCATTGCCGTGATCATTATTTGTTGGGACGGAGTACCCGGAGAAAACCCTCGTTGACCTAACACGTTTCGTATCCAAGTCGCATAGGTTCTTCCCCTTCAGCTTTCAAAGCCAGCGCCCTACCACCTGCGCCAGCAAGCCACCCCTGCACAATCTCTCGTCACGTATTAGAAAGTTATCCCAAAAGTGTTCTCCGATAAAATAAAATGAAAGCAGTTAACGTGCACGTTTGCAGGCTCGCAAACTCACTTTTTTGTAACTTGAACTGTTTACACTAGGAATGTTGACAGTGTACTTGCTAAAAGATCTTCTCTCGGCAATCTCTTTTTCTCTCTTCCCATAAATAGCCAAGCACATACAAGAAAATTACGCGAAAAGTTTGTGAGTTTTGAGGCAAAACAACCCTTCTGCCCAAACGCCGCCGTCTGACCAATTCCGGTTTTGTCTTCCAATGCCGGAAACTGATCTGGTTCCAGAAGTCGTCAAATTTACGACATTGAGTTTGGCAAATTAGTGTTTGGAAGCGCGGGCAGCCGCGACGTGATCACGTTAAACGAGAATGCTGGCGAGAATCAAGGTAATCAGCGTCACGCAAATCTTCCTGACTGCTTCTACAGCCAAAAGTTGGTCTGATGTTCCTGAATATCTTAAGCCTCTCCTTGTCCGGCTGCATTGAAAATGTCGCGTGGACTTCGATCAGCTGGATTTGTTTCTGCTATGGCCGCTTCAATCTAGAGGCAGAGGTCGGTGATTATGAAAGGTTGCCCTAATTAAAGGGATCCACTTTGACCACGGCCTTGTAAAAAAATCATTTTAACATTCACAGTGAGTGTTACTCCCCCCCATAAAAAAAGCTTACAACAAAAATATATATATATTTCGGAAGTATAGTTATGTTTTAAATCAATTAATTCCGTAGATTGTGTGTGTGTGTGTTGTGTATGTGTTGTGTATGTGTGTGTGCGTGCGTTTGTGTGTCTATTAATATGTACCGTTCTAGCGCTAAAGATAGCATATATCATACAGAAGTTGTTCGGTATTTTTTGTTCATGAGTACAATAGACAATGCCCTATCCCGGACGCCAAGGAGCATTGTTAAGCACGCGTGGTTCCTTCAGAAATAGGGTCAAAGGTCATACAAAGGCTAAATACCGTTAAACAGGGGAAATCAGTTCCTATCAGGACAGAAATCGAAAAATTCAAACTTTAACGGTTGGAAAGCCCCACTTTATCATTGTGTATTGTAATAACATTGCAAAGTTTAGGGTCAAACCCATTTTCGACAAAGGTAAACACATTATACGGCATGGGGTCCCTTTAAGAGGCTGCTTGAGGGCTCAGTATCAAAACCTCTACTTGGTCGGCTGTACTGAACTGTGGGTTCAGCTTCCTGGACCTCCGATACCTTGTATTGTGGCCAGATATAAAGCAGCCCTTAAAGTCTAAATTGGTCATTCGAGCTTCAGCATTCAACATTCGCTGAAGTGTTGAGCACCTTTCTTGCCTGACCTGCATCTTCCGCTGCGGCGGTCATGGCGAATTGCATCTTTCATTGCGATGTGTCTAGCCCAGCCAACCAGCATCTTCCGCTGCGGCGATAGGCGACCAGCATCTTCCACTGCGGCGGTAAACAGGCTTTCAGCTCACACCTAAGCTCTAAGGAGGCGTTCTGACCACAGCTTCTGTTGCTATGGAGCTCCAAGGGTTGCTATCACCTGGGCTTTTAAGGGGGATCGCCGTTGGTTTTAGCGGTTTAGGAGACCCGCTGCGACCGAGGACTGTGAAGATCCCGAGACGACACTCCACCTGAACTATCAAGCTTCATTTCTCTTACCTGTGGGCTCCATGGACTGAGGGCCGGGCCGGGTGGTCAAAGGATACCGTGCTGCTTAGCTGCCGGTTATTCTGCTCCATGGCTGCTTTCATCTTTTCTACTACCAGACGGCGCTGGCGTTCGCCTTCTTTACGCGACATCTTCGTCACTCCTCTAGTTCATCGACACACCTCCTCACAAGACTTTGACGAGACGACCCATCTACCTCACCTTTGCGCGTGTGCTCATACAATTCCTTGCCGCCCCGTGCGCACATTACCTGAGGGTTTACAACATCAAGACCCCTTCAATTACTTCTGACTTCTTACTACACCATAGCTTCGTATCTCCCTTAAACGCTAACGTGTCCAAGGACTTTAATTTATGAAACGAACTATCCAGATTGGTCGTGGATCCACCCACAAATTAGAGAGCTTTAAAAAGCACAGAAACTTGGTTCGTAGTTCTTTTTCGTAAACCGCCCTCCCCCCCACCCCCTTCTCCCACTCCCTCTTTCAGTCTACGTCTTACCCTTTGCGCTTTTGTAGGCACGGTGGTCTAATGGTAGATCTTTGGCTTGCGGATCTGAAGGTACCGGGTTCGAGCCCAGGCCGGGGCATTGTGTTGTGTCCTTGGGAAAGACACTTTACTCCCGTTTCCTACTCCTTCGGATGAGAGTATAAACCGAGGTCTAGTCTGTGTGTCGCATACATTCCATCACAACGGACTTTAAAGATCCTGACGCTCATGTCCTAGACGGGTGAGTGCCGGTGACAAGAACACACCCAGCATGCACCTAGGTCCTTCTCCCCCATCCCTGGCTGCCCAGGATTGTGCTCAGTTGTCCGGGCGTCAGACCATGCGCCCAAAGGCTGCGGGTGGGCGTCTCGGGCGGCTTGAGTTAGATCCTGTATCGGCCAGCGCCTTGAGCAGCTCTTGAGCTGGAAAAGCGCTATATAAGAACGATTAAATAAATAAAATTAAATAAAAGTCACGACCTCCTCATTTGCACTACGCAAAAACTTCGCTGAGTGAAAATGCGGAATTTTCCTCATTTTAACGAATCGTGGTTCTCATGTATTGTTTGCATATATCTGGTTAATTTCTATAACCGTTAGCTTGAATACATGCTTTGACTGTATTCTCTACCATTTGGTGTTGTTGATTAATTAAAGCAAGTGTACTTTGCTCCGAAAAAAGGATGCTGTTTTGGGTTGCTTTTGCTTTCAGATATAAAATGGCGAAGTTTGTGGTTCCGATTGTGATTTTCAACATAAGTTTTGCATTATATGTCTAGGTTTCAAGTGTCTCCTGTGGGCATGGTAAAGATGTAAAAATCTCTTTTCTGGTGTATTCTTATAAATCTGCACGAACAGCCCTTGGGTTAGATGAGCCCTATATTACTAGGTTCGTAGGCCTAAACGGGTTTGTTAGAGGCAATGAACACAAATTGGGGCTATGGAAACTCTCTAATTTGTGTGTGTGTGTGTGTGTGTGTGCGTGTGGGGTTGCGCGCGTGTGTGTATGTGTGTGTGTGTGATTTTTTTATTTATTTATTTTTCTTTTTTTAAAGAAGGAAATGTCCTAACCTTCAACTAAACTTTTGTTGGGAAAAGTGTCTGTTTTAGACCGTGATGATCCAAATCTAAAGACTCGTGCGTTTTCGAGGAGAACAGCCTCCCCAAATTAGAGAGTTACGATGGCATTTACCTCCCCTGGATAAGGACGCACAAAATTTCGTCTGCAATTAAAGGCGCTGCCGCTTCAGAACCGCAGTCACGAAGAAAAGTTCGTAAGGATTTCCCGATGGCATAACCGGAAACGAAAGGGATCTCACTACGAACCAAGTTTTCTACTGTCCTACGTACTCCGACATTTTAGGCCCACAGCTTTAGCTGAGTGGTAGTGCGTTCGCCCGGCGCACCGGTGACCCAGGTTTAAATCCCGTCGTGTGCTAACTAAAAAAGTGACCATTGCTCTGGGGGTTCAGTATTGTTTTAGACCTCCACCCTCCTTCTGCCCTAGGATGATTATCTCCCCCCCCCTCTCCCCGTCTGTCACATCGCCAACGATGGGTGTAGGCGTGAAACTTCAATGATCAGTTCTTTTCATTCCGGTGTAACGTGCCGAAAGCGTCCCTGGCCTAGTTTGGTTGTCCTAGAGAAAATCTTTTGAATAAAAGAACTGTGGGCGCCTTAGAGAGTTTGAAATAGAAGTAAAATGACTTAAAGCATACGTAGATATCACACCAGCTCAATTCCTATGTGAGCGGCACTGTTTAGTGCCTCCACATTTTGCTGGCTGCGGGCTATTTATAGCTTGCCTGCACCCTACCTTCCAGTGAAAGGAAAGGAAAGGAAGCATCGGCGAAGCTATTTATAGCTAGCCTGGCTGACTTAACCTCAAAACTAAAAAGCTTTGGTTGAGTTGCTGTGAGCTATAGACACAATCTGGCTCTCGGAGAAAACACTCTTTCAGTGGTCTAAAACGTTGACAGGTAAAAGGATTTGCAGACGAATGATGGACGGGAGAGGGTGGGGTGTATGGCAGAGGTAGAGGAATATGGTGTGGCGTGTGAGGGGGGGGGGGATTCGGTTGAGCTTCTTCAACCTCTGATCCATTATATTAGTTTTAGTTTTGCTAAGTGTTACGTTGAAACGCAAAGGATAGTATGTCTGAAGCGTGCACGATAGATCTAATCGTTTCGTTTTGCAAAGTATTCAATAATAGAGTGTATTTACCTTTGATTTGAGTTTGCATTGCTGTTAGAAGAAGCTTTGTATAACGTTGATAATTTTCGTTAGTCGATATTATTGGAGAATTCTCTAGATCTGCGTGTTTACTGTCGATAGAAATTTCCCGGTAGTTGTGGAAGTTTGAGAACGTTCCGGGAATGTGTATAGAGATGTATGACGTAAGTCAGTGATGACGATCTTTAGTTTTATTGGTGGTAGTGCGTCATTTCTACCGTGTTCTAAATTGTTCGGGAAAAGAGAGAGGCTATATAATTATGTGCCGCACTGTTTTGAGGGTGATTGTTGATAGTGAGTTGGAAAGTAAAAAGTTGAGAGTGAAAAGGTGATTGTATGCAGTTGTTGATGTGTGCTGAATAAAAGTGGAAAACTTCATACGAAGACTTTGACTTGTTGCTGAGTGAGCAGGCTGCGTGGATAAACGAATCTGAGCTACACTCATCAGTACTTCAGCATTGGGGCTGAATCAAATACTGATAGGAAAATACCAACATCGAATGAGTGTAACACTATGGTTTCCTTAAAAGTTGGTCTGTACAGTAGTCTCTCTGTATGAAAGAGATTTCCTATAATTATTATTGAATTTATTTCTATATTATAGAATAGATTTTTTTATATTGGTCTGTAGTCTCTCTGTATGAAAGAGAACGTCTTGATTTACTTTGTACATTACATGGTAATCCAGCCTCCGAGTCTTTAACATAATATGCTGCATTTTGGTCTGCCATAGTCTATGGGTCTAGAGACAGAAATGGTCGGAGGTATTTTTCTAAGGCTGTCCTCGTATAGCTGCCTTCAAAGTGCCAATTCTATGAGGCGCCGTATGAGTAAAAATGCTATAAATATTATGTTATGTATACAACGCTTTCTATTTACATACAATGCATTCTATGTGCATTGTAATTTATTCTATATACATACAATGCATTCTATGCACATAGAATCTATTCTATAAAATAGAATTTAATCCAAGAACAAAAGTGTAGCTGTCCGTCCATGAAATGAATTGCATGAATTTCATTATTATAGAATTCATTTTTATATTATAGCATTTATTTGTATATTATAGAATAGATTTTTATATTATAGAATTTATTTGTATATTATAAAATAAATTTCTGTATTATACAATTTATTTATATAATTATACAAAAATTAGTCTCAGCTCCGTGACATGCTAATAAGTATAGTTCTGCTGTATGATTGCTTCTGGAAACAAGTTTGGCAGCAGGTTTCTAGGGTAGGTCGGGGCTGCTTGAACCTGGGGTAGGTTGTGTCTCCCCAAAGTATTTAATTGTATTTTTAAAAATCTGTTTTGTTCACAATTTTTGGTTTATAGACACCTTTATTTCCCTATTGATCCATATTGTTTTGCCGTCTTTGCTGTGAGAACCTGCAGAAGGAGAAACTGTAGATATTTTGTGTAGTGATTAAAGCTATTTGTTTGTTTATTTTCCAAGTTTTCTGGAAGTTGTTTTCATGGCTGTTAAAGACAATGGCTACAGTAGAATAACATTTTCAATGGATCCAAACGGAAAAAGTCTCCAGAGTGTTGATTTCATTTTTCTGCCACAAGGTGCCCCGCCCTCCTATTAGATTCATCTTTTTCGGCTTCTTTGTGAATGTTGGCTCGGATTTCGGAGCCTCTGATGTTCTGTCCTCTTAAAGCCAAAAATTGCAATCAAGTTCTGGAAATGGGGATTGAATTTCTTGTGGTTATTTCTACAACCAAATTGGACTCAGATCCCTGAGTATCTAATGCATTCCTGGTATAAGTTGAAATGTCCAGTTCATCTTTCTGAACCACTGATTTGCTGTATAAAGTGTGTTGTGGTCGTGATACTCCAGGAGCCAAAGTTAGTGGCAGGTGTCTGAATAATAATAATAATAATAATAATAATAATAATAATAATAATAATAATAATAATAATAATAATAATAATAATAATAATAATAATACAGGATGCTATACGCGCCTTTCCCCAAATCATTCAGGCTCAAAGCGCGGCGATCTATACCAACATACACGCTCACCTGTCTCATCCACCATCACACACACACACACACCAAATACACATCCATCACTCAAACAGGTGGTGTAAAGGCAGGAAGATCGCTATTAGAAGACGGAAAGAAAATCGAATTTTTATTTTTGAAATTTTTATATTGACTGCGTCCTGTACCATTATTGAAGGGAGGGAGGAAACCGGAGTGCCCGGAGAAAACCCTCGGTGACCTCAATAGTCTCGTACCTAAGTCACATACGTTCGCCCCTTGCGGGAATCGAACACGCGACTTTCGGCATAGGAAACCGGCGACTTATCCACTGCGCCGGCAAATTTTGAAAACGTCTTTTATTTATTTTTTTTATAGCTTTTTTGCGTGTGAAGTCCATCTTGAATCTTGAATCTGTCTTGGCTCTGTTAAGGACGTCATGAAGACCTTGTTCCCGAATGAATGAAACAGAAGAAGTTGAACGAGAGAGAGCACCAGGCCAGATACACATTGGTCAAAGGCTACTAGAAGCATGCTGTAGTAGTCGCCTCAACAGGCCATAAAGCATGCTCTCATGCTTCAGAGCACTGCTTCATACACTTTTCAAGCCCTAGGAGCATTGACCAATCATCTCCTGAACATAGAAAATGTAAGTTTCGTCTCCTCTAAGGGACGAATGAGGTCAAACGGCATTTGTTTCTAGGTCAACTGTCTTTTACGAGCCGTTTGAGAATGTGTTTGAACCGTTTGTTGACGCCGGATAGTGTCCTCACTTGGTTTCATACAATTTGAGAATCCAAGAAGGCAAATGGGGTTTTGAGACGGAAAGAGCGGAATGTTGTAGAGAAACATTCTGTATATATTTACAGTGAAATTGCGCTTTTTCCGTCACTATAGAGCTTGAAGAGTTTAGGAAGCAGTGCTCTGAAGCACGAGAGCATTCTTTACTGCCTGTTGAGGCGACTACTGAAGCATGCTTCTGGTAGCCTTCGACCAATGTGTTCCGCGTGCACCGAGAGAGAGAGAGAGAGAGAGAGAGAGAGAGAGAGAGAGAGAGAGAGAGAGAGAGAGAGAGAGAGACTCACAGACAAATACAGAGAGAGAGAAAAAAAAGAGAGAGAGAGATAGAGAGAGAGACACACACACACACACATACTCACACACACATATCAAGAGAGAGAGAGGATTTTTGACAGAAGATTTTAATTGAAATTTCAAAGCTAGTGTCAGTCTTATTATAGCTAGCATTTGCCCCGTTGGGGTGCCGGGGGTTTTAGTATAAATAGTATCCCCACTTTCTGGAAATTTAGTGCTTTAAATTCCCAATGTCGTTGTCTTTCTCATTTGTTTGTTCTCATTCCTGCTCTGTTCTATCAATCTGCTATACTATCCTCTTCTTCGCTAGACCAGTCACCTACCTTTTTTCTTGAAAACTCTTCCGGTACAAGACTCCTTATTTGTGTGTGAGGTCTGTTGGATCAGCTTGGGAATATTGGACGCTTTCTGCCAGGTGGTCACTAGGGTTTCCTATGATGATATGATGATTTAGCAATGTAGGCATTTTATATGTATGTGTTTTGTTGATATTTAAAATGATGTTTGTATTCTATTTTGTTTTTGTAAACGGGGGTTCGATAAATTAGAGTATAGCCTCAGCGTCCCCTGCGTGGGATGTCTTTATTGTAAAGTGACTGGCTGGTGGAGAGCTTTCGGTTTGACCACTAGGGTTGTTTCAGCAGATCTTTTATGCGGATCAGGGGTTGTCCGGTCCTGATTTGGCTCGGAAGAGTCCGCTGGACCTAAAGCAATAATGATGTAATGTAATGATGTAATTCAAATTTCAAAGCTAGTGTCAGTCTTATTATAGCTAGCAAACAACCCTTGCTACCTCACTCACCCCTTTTCGACCCCTCTCTCCTTCCTGCTCTTATAGAAAAGCTATGAGAGTTTGCTATAATTTGGCACAGAAGATGTGAATGTCAAAATTTCCCAATGAGCGCGATTGTCATGTAGCGGAGTTATGAAACTGACTCGACAGCTGCCAGTGTGACACACTTTGCAAATGAAAGGTCAGATCTTGCACGCAGTAGTCCGCTCGTCACTCACAAACCCGCACCTGCATCGGCATCATACTGCACTGTTGCTGCTGCTGCTGCAGTTGACTGTTCAACACTCTAAATTGCATCGTTATGAAAATTCTAATGGGGGCAATTCTTTGCTAAAGACGTTTTGTTCCGTAACTCAAGAGCGGCTTAACCCTGAAGGCTTTTGAGCATGTCCACTACATTACATTATTATTGCTTTAGGTCCAGCGGACTCTTCCGAGCCAAATCAGGACCGGACAACCCCCGATCCGCATAAAAGATCTGCCGAAACAGCCCTAGTGGTAAAACCAAAAGCTCTCCACCAGCCAGTCACTTTACAATAAAGACATCCCACGCAGGGGACGGCTGAGGCTTCACCCCAACTTATCGAACCCCCGTTTACAAAAACAAAATAGAATACAAACATCATTATAAATTATCAACAAAACACATACATATAAAATGCATACATTGCTAAATAATAACATCATAGGAAGCCCTAGTGACCACCCGGCAGAAAGCGTCCAATATTCCCAAGCTGATCCAACAGACCTCATACACAAATAAGGAGTCTTGTCCCGGAAGACTTTTCAAGAAAAAAGGTAGGAGACTGGTCTAGCGAAGAAGAGGATAGTATAGCAGATTGATAGAACAGAGCAGGAATGAGAAAGAGCAAATGAGAAAGACAGCGACAGTGGGAATTTAAAGCACTACATTTCCAGAAAGTGGGGATACTATTTATACTGAAACCCCCGGCACCCCAACGGGGGTGAGCATGTCCACTGAAGTGGAGACAACTTACAAGATCACATCATCATCATCATCATCATCATCATCATCATCATCATCATCATCATCATCATCATCATCATCATCATCATCATCATCATCGTCGTTGTCGTCATCGTTATCATCATTGTCATCATCGTCATCATCATCATCAACATTGTCATTTATAATAATAATCATCATAACATTGTCATCATCATCATCATCATCAGCAGCAGCAGCAGCAGCAGCATCATCGCCATCGTCATCGTTATCATCATCATCAACGTTGTCATTATAACCATCGTCATCATCATCATCATAACATTGTCATCATCATTATCATCGTTATCATCATTTTTATCATCATCATCAACCGATGCTGATGATTTTTGTTAAACAAGTACTTTAAACTCATGGTCTGTTTTTCAATGGCAGTCCATCGGTTTGTACATGTCTGTCTGTCTGTCTGTCGACCAGTCAGTCGTTTTGTTAGTTTTCGCATAGTCCTGTCGCTGTATCTAAACATTGTTGTACCAATGTTGATTATTTTAATTATACAGATATCTTTCTGAGAGCACTTTGATTTGGACTGGAAACAGAACGAGCATTATGTCGCTGTGGTCAATTCGTTGCTACATACGATTGGCTTTAGTGAACTCTGTTACCTACGACCTCCGAGTTACGGGATAGGATAGGATAGTATAGGTTACCTAACAGATAGCTTAAACAATGGTCCGCCACTGAAATGTGCAAAGATGGCCTTCTGACGAGAGTATAAACCGAGGGCTAATCTTGCACACACACTTTCCATCAAATCAACTTGTATCTTGGATTTTCCAGAGCAACGACCTAAAGATCCTGACGCTCATGTTGTTGACGGGTGAGAGCCATACTCAAAAACACACATAATAAGCACAACGTCATATTCTCCCTCGTCTTGGGCGGGCGCTACTCTGCAGCTGCAGGGATTTCACAGAGAAAGCAACCCGAATATTTTTCTCATGGGTGTGACGAATATTACACAGTTTTATCATAAAGGTATACAAATTCTGTATACATTTAAGCGTTTCCGTTTAAGAATACAATTGAATGGTTTGCCATCTTCTCTATTTCTCAAAATGAAATTATATTCTTTGTATACTATCTCAATTAAAAAAAAAAACTTTTAAGTTTTGAAAGCGCCCGACATTTGAATTGATTGATTGATTGATTGATTGTTGCTTTAGGTCCAGCGGACTCCTCCGAGCCAAATCAGGACCGGACAACCCCCGATCCGCATAAAAGATCGGCTGAAACAACCCTAGTGGGAAAATTGAATGCCCTCCACCGGCCAGTCACTTTACAATAAAGACATCTCACGCAGGGGACGGCTGAGGCTTTACCCCAACTACTCGAACCCCCGGTTACAAAAACAAAATAGAATACAAACATCATTATATATTATGAATAAAACATATACATATAAAATGCCTATATTGCTAAGTAATAACATCATAGGAAGCCCTAGTGACCACCCGGCAGAAAGCGTCCAACACTCCCAAGCTGATCCAACAGACCTCATACACAAACAAGGAGTCTTGTCCAGGAAGAGTTTTCAAGAAAAAAGGTAGGTCATTGATCTAGCGAAGAAGATGATCTAGCGAAGAAGAAGATAGTATAGCAGAGTGATAGGACAGAGCAGGAATGGGAAAGAGTAAATGAGGAAGACAGCGACAGTGGGAATTTAAAGCACTATATTTCCAGAAAGTGGGGATACTATTTATACTGAAACCCCCGGCACCCCAACGGGGGTACTGTTGCCGCAGTGAATTGGTCTTGCCTACAAAGTCAAGGCAGGTTTTCAACTGGGGCTTTCACTTTTCCCTTTATAGGTTAGAACAATCTACAGTGGCAAGATTGCTCATGACCCCAAGGGGTGACATTTGAATACGTAGGTATTATAATTATGTATCATCGGATTCGCAATAAGTGGGAGCTTTTTGCGATTACGTCGTATTTGTTCTCAAAATCATTTGACGTCTGAAATAGATTTTGATAAGAATTTTTGTCACCTTCTAAAAGTAATGAAGTGTCGTCGGCAAAAAGACTCACTTTAAATTCCGTCTCTGAAATATTTATTCCTTTAATTTCTTTGTTTTCCCCTTTTTTATTTGACAATAATTCTGCACACAAAATAAATAAATATGGAGAAATTGGATCACCTTGTCTACATCCTTGTTTAATCATGAAACTAGCAGAAGCTTTACCATTTACCACTACAGATGACTTTATGTTATTATAGAAGGCTGATATCCAACGACATATGTCTTCTCCAAAGCCAAACAATTTTAAGGCCTTGTGCATGTAATTCCAATTCACAGAGTCAAACGCTTTTTCAAAATCAATTGAGACTAAAAGACCAGGGAGTTTTTTTTCTTTAAGTAGTGGATTAAATCATACAAAAGTCGCAGATTGTCTCCTATGTACCTACCAGCCACGAAACCTGTTTGATCTTCATTAATACGTTTTGGTAGCATTGTTTTTATTCTATTTGCTATACAAGAAGAGCCTATCTTATAAATAACAATTAATAATGAGATGGGACACCAACTTTTAAGAAATTCCCGAGGTTTATGTCCTTTTGGAAGTCAAATTATAATACCTTCTCTCTGTGTTATGGACATTTAATTATTTTCAAACCCTTCGTTCAGAGAGCGTACTACAAATCCACCTAGTTGTTTCTAGAAAAAATTTAAAAAGTAAACAGTCATTCCATAATTATGTCCCTGGACTTTTACCATTACACATACTTTTTAATGCATAACTGGCTTCTTGAAAAGTTATTAATCCTTCCAATGAAGTTGCTTCCTCGACTTATAACTTGGGAAGAGACGTATATGTTTCTAAATCTGTATCTATTACTTGTTTTTCTGAATACAAATTTTGATAAAATTCTTTGGTTTCTTGTAACATGTTGGGGAGGGAACAGGATGACATAGCGACGATACATAGCAGACAAGTGACAAAAAAGCTGACTGCAATTTTGGCTGACAGTAACCATCCACTTTTCTTGGAATTTGACTCTCGACGGATAGGCAGGAGTGGACGTTTTAGGGCACCAGCGGGAACATCAAATAGGTACAGGAACTCATTCATACCACTTGCCATTCAAGCACATAACAAACAAGTCGGTAGGTCTTACTAAACATACTCTACAACTCTCATGCAGCTTGGTTTAATTATTGTTTTTATTGTCCTTTTATAAATTATAGTTTATATGTTTATACACTAATAAGTTTTAAATACCCATATTTATCTGTTCTTATGTTAACCCGTTTTATTTTCTTATTTATAATATTTGCATTATGAAAATATGTCCATGTGTTTGAAGGAGTGTGTGTGGATGTTTTGGTTCCTTTGTTTCAATGCTTTTCTTTTTGTTTGTCACTTGTGGGAGGCGTGCGTCTTTGTGTGTGTGTGGGGGAAGAGTGGATGGACATGTTTGGTTGGCAGACAATGTAATGCTTTTGGATTAATAAAGTAATATCTTATCTTATCTTATCTTATCTTATCTTATCTTATCTTATCATCAGTATTTTTTAAATATTGTCCATTTTTGGAGACTAGTTTAAACATTTGTTTACTTACAAAATGTTTTTTTTCTAAATCGCAAAAATACTTTGTTACTTTTTCTCCTTCAGCTGCCCTGCGCTGCCCTTCTTAGCAGTGTGATTGCTCTGGTGTTTCAGTGTCGAGTTAATCTCTACCTTTTTCTTCCCTGGGATGATAAACCACCTCTACCATTTCGTGTGTTGCGGGTGTAGCCGTTAAACTTGTACGTTTGTCAATAGCTGTGGAGACATTAATTCCCTGGTATAGCCTTATTTATTTATTTACAATTCTTATATAGCGCTTTTTCAGCTCAAGGCGCTAACCGATAGAGGATTCAACTCAAACCGCCCGATGCGCCCACTGGCTGCCTTGGGCGCACTGTCTGACGCTCGGGCGACTGAGCACAATCCTAGGCGACCAGGGTTGGGGGAGAAGGGAAAACTAGACACTGAAACAGTAAGATGGCCAGTGCTCACAGCCAATGTTTTATGTCCGGGCTACAGGGAATCGAACTCGCAACCTTTGTAACGCGAGTTCGCCGCTCTACCAACTGAGCTATCCCGTTGCCCGTTGATTTTATTGTATAGAGTGAGATGGGTCGTGTGTGTGTGTGTGTGTTTGTGTGTGTGTGTGTGTGAGAGAGAGAGAGAGAGAGAGAGAGAGAGAGAGAGAGGATAGAGAGTAGAGTATGAAACAGAGGGAGACAGAAAAACGAAGGCAAACGAGAAAGACAGAGACAGAAAGTGAGAGAGACAGAGAGGCGTGGTTTTTTTTCTCAGTCACGTGTCACGTGCTTCAAAAAGCGGGTGATTCCACTCCACAATAGAACCCTCGACCCTAACTCCATTCCAATGGTATAATTTATGGTGGCGTAGGCACCGACACGATGCAAAAATGCGATCATAATCGCAGCAAGGAACGGTGGTGCATGACGCCTGCTAGAGCGCATGCGCGCTGTAAACGATCCAGCTAGTGGAGGAACCGGAAGTAGCGGGGTATTGTGAGAAGGCGGGGTGCCGACGCCATGTTGCATGTAACAGGAAATGACATTTTTCCTGCCGTTTCACCACCGTTTTCCCAGCTACCATCTTCAGATTTGATCCCCGCAGCAGACGACTATTTGCAGGGAAAATACAGAGCCAGGTAGGAGAGCACGAGAGAGAAAGAAAGAGCAGTACTACGAATATGTTGACCTCCCTAATCAACATGAAAACGTTAGGCTGTCTTTGTGTTCTCACACCAACCAACTTGTCAACGATGCCTTGTTGAGCGTTGGTTTTCTATTTAAATCTGGAAATACTTTGAAATAATGGGGGAATTAGAACGAGCCCAAAGTCGGTCTGTCCATCTGCCGGTCCGTTGGAAGCCATGCATCAAGAACCACTTATCGGATTTGGCCACACTTTATAGGCGAATTACCTAGTTCACGTGCTATCACATTTGCTCTACACCAAATGTCAAGGCGGAGGCACGGTGGTCTAATGGTAGTGCTTTGGCTTGCGGATCTGAAGGTCCCGGGTTCGAGCCCTGGCCGGGCCATTGTGTTGTGTCCTTGGGAAAGACACTTTACTCCCGTTTCCTACTCCTTCGGATGAGAGTCTGTGTGTCGCATACATTCCATCACAACGGACTTTAAAGATCCTGACGCTCATGTCCTAGACGGGTGAGTGCCGGTAACAAGAACACACCCAGCATGCACTTTGTCCTTCTCCCCCATCCCTGGCTGGCCAGGATAGTGCTCAGTTGTCCGGGCGTCAGACCATGCGACCAAAGGCTTGCGGGTGGGC
Organism: Oncomelania hupensis; assembly: GCA_036898135.1. Lineage (NCBI taxonomy): Eukaryota > Metazoa > Mollusca > Gastropoda > Littorinimorpha > Pomatiopsidae > Oncomelania > Oncomelania hupensis. The sequence continues at coordinate 66,161,672 of CM072519.1, forward strand.
GTCTCGGGCGATTTGAGTTAGATCCTGTATCGGCCAGCGCCTAGAGTCTAGTCAAGAACGGTGTAGAGTCTAGTCAAGAACGCTATAAAAATCCTCAATAATAATAATAATAAAAACACGTTTTGCTCAATATCACGAACACGCTGAAGCGATCTTGTTGGGTTTCGGTATACAGGTATGCCTACTCATCCTTCATTCAGTAGCAGTCCGGTTGTCGATCCACCCGTCGCTCACAATTTTACTTTCTGTTTGTTCCAAACACACCTTTTGCATTATCTCAACAAATAGCTGAACCGAAATTAATCATCTTTAAGGTTCGGATTCTTCCACTACTGCTAAGCTTGGTATATAATGTCCCCCCCTTCCCCCCCCCCTCCCGTTGGGGTGCCGGGGGTTTCAGTATAACTAGTATCTCCACTTTCTGGAAATTTAGTGCTATAAATTCCCACTGTCGCTGTCTTCCTCATTTGTTCTTTCTCATTCCTTCTCTGTTCCTTCAATCTACTATACTATCTTCTTCTTCGCTAGACCAGTCACGTACCTTTTTTCTTGAAAACTCTTCCGGGACAAAGCTTTTCGTTTGTGTGTGAGGTCTGCTGGATCTGTTTGGAAATATTAGACGCTTTCTGCCAGGTGGTCATTGGGGCTTCCTATGATGTTATTATTTGGCAATGTAGGCATTTTATATGTATGTGTTTTGTTGATATTTTATAATGATGTTTGTATTCTAATTTGTTTTTGTAAACGGGGGTTCGATAAATTAGAGTATAGACTCAGCGTCTCCCGCGTGGGATGTCTTTTTTGTAAAGTGACCCGCTGGTGGAGTGCCTTCAGTGTTACCACTAGGGTTGTTTCGGCAGATCTTTTATACGGATCAGGGGCGAGTCCACTTTCAGCGAAGTTGTGGTCTTGATTGTGTGGTCCTGATTCGGCTATACTGGTCCTGATTTGGCTCGGAAGAGTCCGCTGGACCTAAAGCAATAATCATGTATTTTAATGTAAGGTAGATAATGCCTATGTGTACTTTCTCAAAGGTCAATATCATTGTGCTTCCCCATTCACTAAACGCAAGTTGCGTTGTATCTACCAATGGGGTTAGTTGATATAGTGGCCCATCGTTCCATGTTTTTACCTTTGCTTCAATAGGGTACAGCCGAGTAACCACACCGCAAAACAAACAAACAATACAATACAATACAATACAATACAATACAATACAATACAATACAATACAATACAAGATTATTGCTTTAGGTCCAGCGGAGAACAAATAAACAAACAAACAAACAAGTTTGAAAGTGTGTATGTGTAGGAGTGCAAGGAGATAGAAAAAGAGGGAGACCGAAAAAGAGGTGGGAGGACAACATTCGAGAATGGACTGGCTTGACACAGAGCGAAGCCATGAGGGTTGCTGAGGACAAAGAAAGATGGGGTACGCTGGTTAAACGATCATCTGTGGTGCCCCAACGACTTTCGTGTTACGGGATAGGATAGGTGGGAATATCTGAAAATACGTTTGGATGGCTTGCAGTCTTGGTTATATGCACTTTAAAAAATGTATTAGAGAGAGAGAGAGAGAGAGAGAGAGGGAGGGGGAGACAGACAGAGAGAGACAGACAAAATGACAGAGAGAGTGAGAGACAGAAGCAGACAAAGTTTAAATGAAGTACATTTAATTCAGAATTTCTAAATAATTATTACTTCCAGTAACAGCAATCCAAAAATCAACGGAGCCACTCTTCAATGAAAAGCTGTTGACCTAGCTAGGTTACATAATTATTGAATGAAAGAATGCCATTCAAATCACCACAACAGTTAGCCCGGCCAGGTCTCGGCTTGGCTGGTGCATTAGTTAAACCCTAGCGATCATCCAACAGGCTGTTTTGTTTCCTTGCATCATTTATCAGGATGAAATCACCAGTACCGCGGCACGCATTTGGAGAACGGGGCCACGTGGGGCTTTGAACCATTAATGGATTTTCACCTCTGTGTTGTTGTGGGAAGAGGGGACTGAGTTTCGGGGATGGGAGGGGTTTGGGAGCAGATCGATGAACCGCTTGCTGCTCTATTCTACTGGGCATTTGGGGTTCCATGGAGCATTGATTGAATTTGTTGCCACAGATGTGACCATGCGGTAATGCGTGAAAAAGCTATCGATCTGTCAACATCCCAGTCGCCTTGCCATGCATCCCTAGCTGTCCATTACCGCTAGCCATGCTAAGAAAATCCTCTCGTAATTGTGGAGTGGGAGAGAAAGAGGGAGGGAGGGAGGGAGGGTTTGGTCGTGAGAGTGGTGTAGACAAATTCGGGTTTGTAGGAAGTGGGTGGTGGTGGGAGTGGAGGTAAGTGTGTGTGCGCGCGCGCGGCGTGCGAGTGCGTGCGTGTGTACGGTGGGGGGTAGGGTTTAATGACACGACTTTATTTGTACAAACTATTGAACATATAGGCCTACGTACATTCTTTTGGCGGCCCTCGTTATTTTTGACGCCAAAACAATGATCCGTTAGTTAGGGCTGTGTTAGGATAAGGGCTAAGGTAAGGGTTAGGATTAGCTTTAGCCTTAGTGTGAGAAAACGTTAAAGTGCTTAAAAATGAGGACAAAATGTCACGATATGTATGTGGTTTTTTTTGGGAAGTCTTTCTAACGGGGCATTTGGATGGATTGTGCGTGTGTGTGTGTGCGTGTGTGTGTGTGTGTGTGTGAGGATGTTTCTATTGTAAGGAGTGATTTTTTGAGAGTGCATGCGTGTTGTGCGAACGTGCGTAGCTATCTCTGCTCCGTGTGTGTGTTAGAGAGAGAGAAAGAGAGAGAGAGAGTGTGTGTATGTGTCTGTGCGCATGTTTACACGGCGTTCTTTGGACAAACTAGTGCACATCTACATACGTTCTTTGGACAGACCTCCTTGTTGGGACGTCCATTTAATGATCCGTTAGGGTTAGGGTTAGGTTTAGGGTTTGGGTTAGGGAAAAGGTTAGAACACTTAAAGTACTTAAAAAGGGGGTCATAGCACGACCCATTGTCCTCACAACGTATGTGGCGTTTGAGGAAAGTCCAAATAACGGTGTCTGTGCAAGTATGTGTGTGTGTGTGTGCATGTGTGCATGTCTGATCGTATATATATATATATTCGCGCGCGCTTCTGCCACAACACTATCTGATCGACCGTGCTAAAAGCTTCCGACATTTTAACTCTCTGATCTAGACAGACTACAATTACTCCAAAACTGAAAGACACCTTCTTGACTTTTATTTCCGCCAGTTGTGTGCATCGTTTCAACAAAATATGAAAGGAACATTGCCAAACAAAAAAAAAATAAAATAAAAAAGGTTTTAATTGTTTTAAAGTGAATAATTGCATCAAATTAAATCCGCCAGAGCTTGACATTTCTATCACTTTGCGTCGTTTCTTGTTCCGCTGATAATAATTAGCTTCCATGCATCTGGCTCTATAATTACGCTGTCATTCTCTGTTTGCATTTAAATACTGGTGGGATGATTACTTTGTGTGTTGATTGCGAATTTCCATTTCAGGTTTGTTGGCTGTCCAGCCTAGTCTTCATGTATCCTTCCACTATTTCTTATCCCGTCCATCCTTTCTCTGTATGTCTGTGTGTCTATCTCTATGTCTGTGTAAAAAGGTGGTGCGAGCGAAGCTGACATCAGTTCAAAGCGCAGTTCTCACGCATTTATATTTAACGTTAACATCGAAACATATACAAAAAGAAGTGAAGCAAAATATTACACGTTGTTTTTAGCCAGTTGTTGATTCAGTCCCGATACTTGAATCTTGATCAGTGTAACTCGAATTCGTTTATCCACGCAGCCTGTTCACTCCGCAACAAGGCTGGAGTCGTCGTATAAAGTTTTCCAACTTTATTCAGCAAACATCAACAACTTACATACAAGATCGCTTTCCGAAAATCACTTCAAAGATCATCATCACTCACGATTTGGGAGTTGGTGAAATAGATGTCAACACCATAAGACATAAAAATATTTATTCACCAAATAAAAACGTTACAAGGATTTTGGTGTGGCATGGCGACAATAAAATACATCCCTTTCTTGCACAGCCTCACATGGATTCATCGTGTTATACACTTCATTGGCATTCAACATGTATACAGCACTAAAGGATAGGTAAACACAGTGTAAACATACATCAGTCATATATCACAAGTTATGGAGTCACACACACACACTGCAAGTAAGACAAAATACAGCAGTAAAACAATATAACAGCATTAAATAAAATAATTAGAATGATTAAGAATGTTAAGCTTCACATCCAAGTCTACACCACAACACAACACCACACACACACGCACACACACAACAATATGTATTGAATAGCATATTACTATTGCACAAAGGTGCAAACCAAGCAATGGTTGTGAGTATCCAGTTTACACAGATCATTCCATGGTTGGTGATGTACTGAGGACAGCATTTGGGAAGAAACTGCTTCTGAATCTAGAAGTTCTGGCTCTCAAAGCACGGAACTGACTCAGGTCGCTAGAGATGACGGAACCGAGAATCTGAGATCCTTGGCCATCACCTGAACTTTGGGACCTGTGTGATAAACGAAGAGAGATGAAAAAGAAAAAGAACACCTCACAGGGAGAGCTGATACCTACCGAAAAATCAACAATGACATCCGAAAAGGCATGCGCACAGCAAAGGATAACTGCATAAAAGATCAATGTCAGGAAATAGAGAACAGTCTAAACAAGAACTACAGCAAGAAGGCCTAACAGACTGTGAAGCGGCTGACAAGTGTTAAACAGTCCAAGGTCTCCACAGCCAAAGCAAGTCTGGAATATGCCTTACAGAAGAACAAGAAGTCTTGGATAGATGGACATAGTACTGCTCTGACCTTTACAACCACACACCAAACGGAACCCATCAGTTCTATCAGGTCACCAGAACAGACAAGATGAAGAAATCCTCCCAATTCTCCGAGAAGTTGAGGCAGCTGTGCAATCGCTGAAGAAAGGAAAGTCAGCGGGAGTGGACAACATACCCGCGGAATGGCTTCAAACAGGAGGAGAAGCGATGATTGACGCCCTCACCATCATTTGTAACAAGATCTGGCAGAGTGGGGAATGGCCTACACCATGGACCCAGTCGCTTGTCGTCACTCTTCCCGAAAAAGGTAACCTCCAGGAGTGTGAAAATTACCGCACCATCAGCCTCATCAGCCATCCCAGCAAGATCCTCCTGAAAATAATACTCAACAGATAGAAACCACAAGCTGAACAAATCATAGCTGAAGAACAAGCAGGATTCTGAGCAGTCTCCAACCTCCGTTTTGCGGATGACATTGATGGATTGGCTGGAGAGGAACAAGAACTTGAACAGCTGGTACAGAGACTTAACACCACCTCTAGAGCCTATGGAATGGATATAAGTGCAGAGAAGACCAGAATGATGACCAACAACACCAATGGCATCATCACGGACATCAAAGTGCAAGGACAATCCCTCAATACAGTGCATAGCTTCAAATATTTAGGGGCCATTGTCTCAGACAATGGGTCCCGACAGGAAGTCCTCCCAAGGATCGCACAAACAACTCCTGCCCTGACAAGGTTGAAGCTCATTTGGAAAGACATGACCATCAGTCTACATTCCAAGGTTACATTACATGATTATTGCTTTAGGTCCAGCGGACTCTTCCGAGCCAAATCAGGACCAGCATTCCAAGGTAAGTCTGCTGCGCTCCCTTGTCCTCTCCATCTTCCTTTGCGCTTGCGAAGCATGGACCCTCATTGGAGATCTACAACGACGAACACAAAGCATGGATATAAGGTGCCACGGAAGACTTCTGGGCATTTCCTATACCCAGCACATCACCAACAACGAAGTCCGAAAGATCGTCACACAAGCCATTGGACAACACGATGACATGCTCACAGTGGTGAAGAAACGGAAACTCCGATGGTATGGCCACAGAGCATTAGGCCTTGCAAAGATCATCATGCAAGGCCCAGTGCAAGGAGGCAGAAGAATAGGGAGACATAAAAAGAGGTGGGAGGACAACATTCGAGAATGGACTGGCTTGAGACTGAGCGGAGCCATGAGAGTTTCTGGGGACAGAGAAAGATGGAGTACGCTGGTTAAACGATCATCTGTGGTGTCCCAACGACCTTTAAGTTATGGGATAGAATAAGATAGGATAGGACTAACAATGTCAACTATAAAAGGACTATACAAAATGTTTTTAAGGTAAAAAGTTTCTTTTTTTTTCTTTTTTTTAATCTTTTTTTTTAAAATTTCTTTTTGTTTTATTTTTTTTCTTTCATATTTAAGCATTTTACTTTATTTCCCCTAGCTTTACCTATATTTGGGTTCTCTTCCTTTTTTTGGTTTTTTTCTCCTTTTGTATCCTGTCTTCTTTACATGTTTCATTTATATCTTTATTTACCTTGCGTTTTGTTCTGAACCCCTATTTCTGTCATTTCTTTCGTCTTGAAAACTTTTCTTTCTTCGGTCTGGCACTTTTAAAAGTTAATTCCTCTTTCTCGCCATCGTGCATTTGAAGACAAACTGAATAATTTCATTTCTGTATTTTGCTCACGCAAACGGCAACCGCAAAAAATTCACAAGCTGCGGATAACATTAAACCGCAGAGGAGAAAAAAAATCAAGGTTGGTAAAAAAAAAAAAAAACCCTATTGGAAATAAAGAAAGAACGCAGAAAGAGAAGAACATACAGTTACTTACACTCTTTGTCTCTCTATCTCTCTCTCTCTCTCTCTCTCTCTCTCTCTCTCTCTCTCTCTGTCTGTTTCTTTGTCTGTCTGTCTGTCTGTCTGTATCTGTCTCCCTCTTCGTCCTACTCACATGCACAGATAGACCAACAACACAAACACACCAAATATAATTATACACACACACTTTCTCTCTCAAACTTACACGCACACACATTCATACACATATTCACACACACACATTCACACACATACACACCTTCACACACACACACATGCACACTTTCATATACACACGCCACCACACTCTCATCAACATCGCTACAATTAACCTATGACCACCACTAGGCATAGGGACCCTTAGATCCTGGCATTATTTCTGTCTCGTTAGTGAAATGCCCCCGTGGGGGTGCCGGGGGTTTCAGTATAAATAGTATCCTCACTTTCTGGAAATGTAGTGCTTTAAATTCCCACTGTCGCTGTCTTTCTCCTTTGTTCTTTCTCATTTGATGGTAAGGGGGAAATAATACAGTCACACGTTGGCCAATCAGTGATTCGAACCAGATACCTCTTGGTTTATTAGTAAGCCGCTTTACCAACTGAGCTACACGGCCTGTCTTAAATACCACAGTAATACCACAGGGTGAGACACGGTGGTAGAGCTTTCAGTTTCTTCTCCGTTCAGACCTGGAACTCGCTACCTTGGTCCGTCCGTCACAGTCCTTCACTAGCGTCTTTTAAAGCGAACTTGAAGACGCATCTTTTTAGAGAGGCCTTTTCTTAGGCGCCATGAGTGAGTGTTGTTAGTTCTTTTTGGTGTTGAGATGTATATGTGGTTGCGTGTTATTGACCAATGTACGCATGTTGTGTTTACAATTGTTTGTGTAAAGCGCTTTGTGATTTTGGAAAGCGCTGTATAAATTGCCTGTTATTATTATTATTATTATTATTATTATTATTATTATTATTATTATTATTATTATTATTATTATTATTATTATTATATTATTTAAAAACTGTGCACACAGGAACGGACTTTATGAGGAATCGAGGTCCCTCTATATAATTTTGTGTAATCTTGGTCTTCTTTTTCTGTGATTTGCGCCCTGTGGTCATCTTTGGATACTATCCTATCCTATCCTATCCTATCCTATCCCATAACTCGGAGGTCGTAGGGGCACCACATATGATCGTTTAACCAGCATACTCCATCTTTCCCTGTCCTCAGCAACCCTGATTGTTTCGCTCAGTGTCAAACCAGTCCATTCTCGAATGTTGTCCTCCCACCTCTTTTTCGGTTTCCCTCTTCTTTGGATACTAACGAATATTTATTGGTCTTTGTTATGGCGCCATATTATCTACGGCAAAACTACTCTGCAGCTGCAGTGGAGTCTGCTAAGAAGATTGAGCTGTGTTGCTCTGACATCAATGTGTGGAGGACGCACAACATGCTAAAGCTGAATGAGGACAAGACTGAGGCCATCATGTGTGGACCTATGAGCAAAAGAGACGCTGTATCCCTGACCTCCATCAGTGTTGGGCAATCTGTGATTCCATTCTCGTCCACTGTCAGAGACCTCGGCATCATGATCGATACCAACCTCACAATGGAGGATCACGTTGGTGCCGTGGTTAAGGGGTGCTACTTCCATCTCCGCTCTCTGGGTAAACTGCGAGGTGTTCTCACAAACAAGGCTGCTATCACCATTGCCGTCACCTTGGTGATATCCAGGTTAGACTATGCAAACAGTTGTCTGTGGGGCCTTCCTGACCATCAGCTTGATCGTCCCCAGCGTGTTCAGAACACGGCCGCCAGGATTGTCACCCGCAACAAGAAGACCGACCATATCATTCCGGTTCTCCGACAACTTCATTGGCTACCAGTCAAGAAGAGAATTGACCACAAAGTTCTTTCCTTGTGCTACAAGTGTGTCCATGACCCCACCTCTCCCCGGTACTTGAGAGACATTGTCCCTACCCACAAACCCTCAAGGCGCCTTCGCTCCTCTCCCCAGTTTATGTTGTCCGTTCCAAGTGTGGATGGTCACAGGAAGAGGCGCTTGGGTCACCGCTCCTTCTCCCACTGTGGCCCAGCATTGTGGAACACTCTCCCCCAGGACTTGAGAGTCGTAGAGACACTGGATTCTTTCAAGAGGCGCCTGAAGACGTATCTTTTCTGACTATTTTTGAGTGTATACATAGAGAAGTTCTTTTTTTTTCACCCTTTTTCCCCAACCCCCTGCGCCCTGAGCATGCTGCCAGCATGGATATGTGCGCCATACAAGTGGACATCATCATCGTCATCATACTCTCCATAGTGGTGAGCAAGTTTAGTTCTACTTTAGGAACACAATGCAGAACGTTGGATCTTTGTGTACGTCGCTGCACGCTGGTATATAGGCTGTGTGTGCGTGTGTGTGTGTGTGTGTGTTTGTGTGCGTGCGAGCGCGCGCGCGACAAACATGTTACTTGCCGATGTTGTTGTTTTTTTTTTAAATTTGTTTGCTTGCTTGTTTTGCCAACCATATTGCTTTGTCAATAGAAGGAAAGTGTTTCATGTGAAGCTCGTGACTTATTTTTCGTATGTTTAGAGGCCATTTTACCTCATCAAGGCATGTTTTAAATCCTCTGTTTTGTGAAGATGTGTTAAATACTAGTGAAATAGAAAACAAGACGCGATGCAAGGAGGAGAGAGATGAGGAGGAGGAGAGAAACAGAAGATGAAAAACAAGGAAGGAACAAATAAAGGAAGATGGAGCAAAATAAAGAAGAATTAAAGAAGAAAAAAAAAGAACATAGAACTTAAAACTTTGAATAGTTTTATGTAGAGAGTTGTAACTCAGTAGACATTTTTGGTTGTAAATTTGGCATTGCGTTAAGTTAGATACACATGTTAGCGTTATCATGATATAATAATAATGATGTAGGCATGCACTTTAGTATTGAACATTTTATCATGTATTGAAGATGCATGCATTTTAGAATGTTAGTTTTATCACGAAATACTGAATTAGAAGGTGTGGAGTTGGCAGCCTTTTTCTCTGAAGTCTTTACGAACCCAAGGCAAGACAAGACAAACACTTTATTTAGGGAAAAATATAAGAATAAAACAAAACAAAAAAATTGAAAACGAGCATGTTTACAAAATGTGTTTAAAGTTGACTTGTCTCTTCTTCTTCTCCTTCTTCTTCTTTGTGGGGCCGGGTAGCTCAGTTGGTAGAGCGTCTTACTAGTAACCGAAAGGTACCTGGTTCGAATCCCGGATTGGCCAATGTGTGACCATATTATTTTCCCCTTACCATCAACTGGTTCGCTGGTGTCAGAATAATGTGACCAGTAGTCGCCTATACGCTTCGGTGTCGTGTGATTATAATCTACAGTAACTACTTCTTCTTCTCCTCCTTCTTCTGCCAGTCCTCATCTGTTCTTCTTTACCTTCTTCGTAATGTTTCTTACTCACAGATGATGTTATTGATAAGAGAGCGAGTGACGTAACATTTTAGTACTTTGTCGTTCTTGCTTTCGATTACGTCACTAATTTAAGTAACCAATATTGTACAATTTCGTCTTTTTATTTTCTTCTTTTTTCGCATTCGTTCGCATGTGTATGTGTAAGTGTGTGTGTGTGTGAATACGAATACGAATACGAATACGAATATTTATTGTCATAAAACCAAAACAAGGTTTACAAGACACAATATATGGTACATTGACGCATGCAGTTCTTGTCATTGTGTCAAGAGAAAAAAAAGTCTTGACATTTATAGTGCAGAAAGTCTTATTTTGAAGCAGCGAAAAATATAGGATGAAAGATAGTTTGAACATATTCCCGTTTGAAAAATCATGCTCGGTTTCAATATTGCAAGGTTGTTTAGGAATAATTCCCTATCATTAGAGTTGAGAACTTCACTAATAAACTTTTGTCTTTCATTATTATACAATACACACTTGTCCAGAAAGTGAAGCTCGTCTTCAATCACGTTGCAACATTTACACAAACGGTGCTCTCGAGGGATATTTTTATATCTGCCCTTTTCGATTTCAAGTTCGTGTGCGCTTATTTTTAACTTGCACATGGATTGTCGGTAATTAAGATTTTTACATAAAAGATACGTTTGAAATTCATATTTAGTTCCTGTATTCATTTGATTGTAAAAGGCTAATTTGGAATTCTGATCGTATCTTTTTTTGTTCCAAAATAAAATATATTTCTCCCGAAGCTTCTCCTTTAGTGTAAATTTTAATCGTGTTAAACTTAATGTACCTTGGTTTGACCAAACGTGACCCAAACCTAAACTGCGTAAAATATGTTTTACACAGAGTATCCATGTATTTTCTGAATCATTCAACACCATTTCATGATACGTATCATGAAGTAAAGTTGACTCTGAAGCCGTGGTCAAGTGTATCCAGAAAGAGATTGTTTGACATATCATACTGATAGAAATTGGATAACGACCTAATTCTGCAAGCACTGCTAGCTTAATTGATTTCTTATGAACTCCTAAAATATTTCTACAAAATTTAATGTGAAGACTTTCGGAAACATTTTGTGATGAAAAAGAATCAGCAAAAATAATAAATAAGTCATCTTGGGGCTGATTTTGCAATTTAGTTCTATTGAAGGGAAACCAGACTTCTGCAGCATAGGTCAGAACCGGCTTTACTAGCATATCAAATAAGTGAAGCATTGTTCCTAACTCTATGTTTTGCCCACGAATAGTTCGTCTTAAAGCATGTGAGGCTTTATTAGCTTGTTGTGTAAGATTCTTTTCAGCAATGTGAAGACCTGAACTTTTATGGAAAATAATTCCTAAATATTTGTATTGTTCTACAATAGGTATAATGTTTTGACCACAAGTAAAAATTATCGGTACTTTTGGTTCTATTTTAGAAAATACGATAACTTTGGTCTTATCAGTATTAACCTTTAGGCCCCAATCTAAACAGTAGGTATGTAATTGATTTAACTTGTTTTGTAACCCTGCTTTTGTGGTTGCTAGTAATACTATGTCATCTGCGTAGAGCAGGCATGATAGTTCTTTTTGCGTTGTAGCATTCAACATTGGGGAATCAAATCCAGAAACATATTGTGTTATGTCATTTATAAAAATATTAAATAATGTTGGGCTTAAGTTATTTCCTTGTAGAACTCCTTTTTTAATCGGTATTTCTCTTGTATAACCATCATTAGTTTTGCTATAAACGCTATTGTTGGTATACATGTCTTTGATAATGTTATAACACTGTCCATGAAAACCTACTTGTTTCATTTTCAACAAAAGTGCATCATGCCACACATTATCAAATGCTTTATTAAAATCAACAAAACATCCATAAAGTCTTCCATTTTTTGTTTTTAAAGTTTGATCAACTATTTTTTTCAGAATAAATATTTGATCTGTTGTTCTTGAATTTGGTCGAAATCCAGCTTGTTCCTGGGTTAAGATATTCTCGCTTTCTAGATAACTGCTTATTCTGTTATTTATAACTTGGCAAAAAAGTTTACTTAGACAACTATTTAAAGTGATACCTCGATAATTATTAGGGTTAGTAGGGTCACCACTTTTGTGTATTGGTATACTTATACCTTTTTTCCATTGTCCTGGGTATTGACCTGATTTTAAAATTACATTAAAAACTTTTTGTAATATAATAGAAACGTTTGGTAAGCTGGCTTTAATTATTTCATTTGAAATCCCATCAGGGCCAGGCGCCTTGCCTTGTTTTAGTTTTTGAGAAGCTTTTGTTATTTCATTAACACTGATTGGCGAATCTAGTTTTTCATCATGATTAAATGAAAAAGTTGTGTTTAATAATTTTGCTTGTATTGTTTCTTTTCTAGTTTTTTCTACATCACATTCTCTACTGACTAAATTTTCAAGATGAGATATCCATTTTGATGCACAAATATTTGCTCTGGTTTTGGAATGTATTCCTTCAACATTTTTCAATTCGTTTAACTTCTTCCAGGCTAATTTTGGGTCATTGTCTAAGGCATTATTAAGGGAGGCAACCAATTGATCCCTGTACATATGTTTTGCCTTTTTGACCAACTTTTTATATAATTTTAATTTGGAAAAATATTTTTCTCGAAGGTCTCTTCTGAAGGGAAATCTATTAAGTGCATTTAGTAGTGATTTTACTTCTCTTCTTAATGTAAAACAGTCTTGATCAAACCAAGGTTTTGATGGCTTTCTTTTATACTTTTTCCTGGCTTTAGTTTTCAAAGAAAATTTAGCTGCGTCCGTCAACAATGAGTTAACATTTGTTATCAATTTGTCAACTTGTTCATTTGTGTATCTGTTTGTGGTTTGAATATTGTCAAGATCGTGATTAATAGTTCCCATTGCTTGTTGTATGTTTACTAATGTAAATGCTTTTTGAAAATTTATTGCTGTATTTTCATTCCAAATGAAACGTGTATGTGCTTGTTTGGTGTTTTCTGGATTATATTTGTCTTTTGTTTTTTGTATTTCAGATTTTGTATTCTTTGTGTTGTTTTGTTTTTGTGATATTATTATGGCAAGTTCAAGAGGGCAATGGTCAGAAAACGTAGTTAAATTGTTTACAATAAGCCTTGAAATATTGGGCATAAAATCATGAGAACAGATTGCATAGTCTACTACACTGGAACCTTTGTCATTGAAACAGGTAAACTTGCCTTGCAGATCTCCAAGTGTTCGTCCATTTAAAATATATACATTATTTTCAAGACATATATTTATACACTTTCTTCCATTCTTTTGTATTAACTTGTCCATAGATCGTCTACTGCATTGAATACCTTTGGACATATAGTTTGAATACGAGTGAATATTATCATTTTTGTCCCATTGCACGTAATCGTCTAACGTTCCAGTCCTTGCATTGATGTCTCCACAAATGATTATATTTCCTGTTGATGTAAACTGTTCAATGTCATGTTCTAGATTGTCCCAGATTTTGGAAGTGTGTTCTCGACCATAAGAAGAAAATTCAGGTGGTATATAAACACATCCTAAATATAAGTCATTTTGAATATTAAAATCATTGGTATTTAAATGTAACCACGTAATGTCACTAGTACTTTGTGGTAGAAATTTGACAAATGGCCTTAGTGTCTCTTTAACAAATACAGATATTCCACCAGAAGATGAAACTGCCTTTTTACGTTTTTCTCGACAATAATGTATCCCAGTAAAACCAGGGATGAATATATCTTTACTACTTTCTCGGTCTAAGTGAGTTACTTGTATCAAGATAATATCATGTTTAATAAACATATTTATAATTTCTTCGTCATTAAATTTGTTTGTCTTTATACCGTCAATCGTCTCTTTAAAACCTCGTATGTTCCATGACAATACTTTTAACATCTTTGAATAACGAATAAATGAAAATAACTAACCCAAATGAAGAGTGTTTGCTTTCTTGTTTGTGTCTGTGTTAACACGTATCTTTAGTTCTTGTCATTCCTCAGGAAGTGTTCAAGAAACTACAACCTTATGCAGATTAAATAAATTTAAGATCACCATGTGAAAATACATACGGTGTGTTATAATAGGAAGTATATATAATCATAGCATCAAAGTGTTAAGCGAAACTGCTTAAAGAACATACTAAGCCACAAATAATGCCCACCAAAAGGTGCTATTTTGAGGACAAGATAACTGAAGGTTACTGTGTCTACCTAAAGCCATAGTCCCAGTTTCTTCCTCTCTGGTAGTCCTCGTAAGTGTAAGTAGGACTTCCGTAATTTGACTTGTTTTGCTCATTGTAACGGTTGGTCGGTTCGTGTCGTTCGTTGTAGTGTCCGTAAGTTTCTTGCCCGTAGGAGTTATTACGTTCTACATATCGATTGTATTGCCTTCTTTGTTCTTCGTAACGATTGTTGTGGTTAGATCTGTTTCGCTCGTTGTGATGGTTATAGTTGAACCGGTTACGTCTCTCGTATCGATCGTTGTTGATTCTGTTTCGGTCGTCGTGTTGACTGTTGTCTTTGTGATAGTCGCGCCCGTCATATCGGCGGTAGTAGTTGAATCTTCTTGGCTGGTCATGCCAAGCATGGTCGTTGTAAAAACGTCGATCGTTTGTTTTGTAGTCCCTGTTGTTGTCATATTTTCTGTCATTGTTGTAGTTGTTTGGTCGCCATCCTGATTCTTGCCTCTGATCTATGTCTTGTCCCTCTCTGTGATTCCTAACTCTGTCTCTGTGTCCGCCATTGTCGATCGTGTTGTCATCGTGTACATTGCCATCATGCTCTTGTCTGGTGCGGTTATCCCTCCACCCGACGTACTGCCGGCGCCTTCTCTCGGAAACTTCCCATCCTAGCAACTGCCGCACGTGGCGTGAGACGTTCCCTGCCATCACGCTAGCCCCTTTTCGTGTTGGATGAAGTCTGTCTTTGTCAATGTTGCGTCGATCTTTTGTAATGTTTTCGTGGGAAATGAAGGACACCCTAGGCTCATCATGCAGGGCTGCAAAGACTTGAGCGTTAAATAATTCTACCTTTGCTTGTAGTTCAGATCTGTTGGTAGGCGTTGCTTTGCTGATGACAATCTTAGTTGATTTTAGTGTAGATGTCAAACTCTTCGCCATTGCCACAAGTTTCTTGCTTGCTTCGTCTGCTGGCTCAGATTTAAGGTTATTGACACCAACATGAATAATGACAATGTTAGGATCTTGAGCTAGATATACCTCTGTCGATGGTGTGCATTCTTCGATGGTTGAGGTTTTTCTTGATGTAATTCTAGCGTTGCAGGTTTTCCCGAGCCTTACCGGGTCAACCCCGTTCATGATTGAGTCATGAATAATAACGATGTGTGGTTCCCTGTCTTCATAGTTGTCAAAATCGGCAATAACATCGTCTTCTCTGTCGCTGGAGGCCGTGGTGAAGGATGCAGTGTCGTTGTCGTCGTCCGATTCCTGCACTGGTGTTAGTAGGTCTGGGTCGGCGGTGGATGTTGAGGGCTGGGGCCCTGTCGATGTACTGTCTGTTTGTGCTGTCGCTTTCTTCCCCTTCCCTTTACCTTTACCTTTGTCTTTCGTAGTTGTCGCTGTGTTCGTATCAGCTGCTGTTTCACGACCCACTGTGTCTAGGATATGTGTCTTTGTTTGTGCTCTAGCAGTGTCTTGTGGCGTGCGTGAAATTGTGGGTGTGGAGTTGTTTGCAATCGCCTCTTGAACAAGTTGGTTAATGTCATCAGCTCCCATCTGTTGAACTTGAGTGGCGAGGTTGGTGATGGCGATCTCCAGGTTGTTGAGAAGCGTGTTGGTATCGCGCTGTTGCTGTTCGATGGCGTGCAGCCTGGTCGCCAATTCTGGATCTGTCGTTGCAGGCACAGGCCCTGGTTGTTGTGACTTGTCGCCGTGATTTGCTCCACGTGTATCCCCCTTATCGTACTCTTCCCGCAGCTTGTCGTCTATAAACATTGTTGCGCACTTCTCACATGTGAATTTACGCGTTGATTTTACGAAGATGCACACTTGGTATAACGGGAGATGTGTACATGACCAGTGAACTCTTTTGCCACATTGACAGCATTTGACGGATCGTTGTGCCTTGTTTTGTTTGCACGGACACTCTTGAGATCTAGATCTAGATCTAGATCCGTCCTCGCTTCGCAAACGATCTTCCCCCCTCCAATATATTCGCTTTAGCTCAGTTTCGCTGTCACTCACGTTCGAGTCTTGTACCTGGAGCTGATCTTCCGTTGTTTCATCTCCGTAGATCACAGGATCGGGGACACCGGCTAGACGCATGCAGTCCTTCGCCTTCTCAAGGCTATCATAGCCCTTGTGGGCCGCCATTGCGTAGCCAGTAACGGATCTGGATGCCAAGTTCCAATTCGTGAAAATGCCGATGAACCGACCTTTAGTCACGGCATAAAATCGTTTGCTGGAATTCCTTTGTCGCCTTTTGGTCTTTGCCATGTCTTTGATAAGTTCTTGTGCACTAAAACCCGAGGATTGACAAAAACTTTTTACGAGCAAAATATTTATCTTGTCTCCATTTTTGCTGCTGACGTCACTTTGTGTGTGTGCATGCGTACGCGTAGTTTTGTCTTTGTGAGTGTTTCGCTGTTAACATGTGGTCGTGTCGTACTGAGGAGACCGACAGACAATGAATGGAAGACTGCAAGTCCCAAATGAAAGACCCTTATGTGTCCCAAATGGAAGATCCTATTTCTCCCAAATGGAAGACTGTAAACCGATTTAAACATAACTTTTGTTGAAGAAAAAACAAATAAAGCATTACCTATAATACGTTTAGGGCACACAAAGACAAAGCTTATCGCTATCCTTTAAATTAAAAAAAATGGAAAAAGCTGACAAAACAATTACAGCAAACGCAAAGAAAATATTGAAGAATTAGTTTGCAAAAGCTAACAAAATAAGTTGAGAAAAACCTAAGAGTCCACATTCTCCCAAATATAAGGCTCTGTATGTCTCCAATGGAAATGACTGTCATTTATTTATGAAAAGTTGTGTACGTGCCTCACGGCCAAATGCTTTCTTCATCCACTGCTTGTCATTTGGCAATCAAGAATTTGAATCTGGAAGATTCTGCACTTCCCATATGGAAGAATGGCTGTCCCATATGGAAGACTTTACGTCCTAATATCCGAAATGAAAGGCTGCATGTTCTAAATGATTAGACTACATGTCCTAAGTGAAAGACTCTACATGTTACAAATGGAAGACTACCTTTTCTCAAATGGAAGGCTCTACATGTCCCAAATGGAAGACGCTACATGTTCCAAATTAAATACCAAATGGAAAGCTGCATGTTCCAAATAAAAAGCAACACGAATAAAGAAAAAAAAAGAAAACTCAATATGCTCCAAATGAAAGACTACCTTGTCACAAATGGAAGACATGTCCCAAATGAATTACCAAAATGGAAGGCTGCATGTACCAATGGGAAGATAAAGTGAAAGACGTCATTTTCCAAAATGGAAGATTACCTTGTCTCAAATGGAAGACTCTACATGTCCTTAATGGAAGACTACACTCTAAGTGTTCCAAATGGAAGACTATACATGTACCAAATGGAAACGGAAGACCCCACATGTCCCAAAGCACTCTGTGTGGGGGGAAAACATGTCCTCTGGCCCTCGCAATCACGTTACCTCACAAATCAAGACCGGTAATTCTCGCTGCCAAGCCGCGGGGCCGCTAATGCCATCACCCAATTGCCCCCTTATGTCACCCTGCAAAAGATGTGTCGTCAGCTAGCAAGCAGTAATGTCCTTTTCTTTCCACGTCACTTCCTTTTTGTGGAACTCGCTTTCTCTTCTTCACAGATTCATTGCAACGTGTGTCAGAGGTCGTGCGATATTTTAAAAAAAAAATGCGTACGTAGAAGTGTGGAAGGAGGATATTGGAGAGGAGGAAGGTGGAGGGCAGTTGGGGAAGGGTGGGGGAGGTATGGCTGTTAGTCATGTTTCTGAGCACACTCCGTAGCTGAGACTCGCTAAGGCTTAGGCTTAAGTCTGCCTCCTCACACTAGTGGAAGAGCAAACGTAAGCCTCAAAGAATCTCAGGTACGCAGTGTGCTTAGAGGGATTACTGTTTTCTTTCTAAGGAGTTGCACGGTCCGACAAAGGTTTTGAGACGCCTACAGCGACCGATATGTTTTACACGAATAATGCCACTGCATCCCCCCCCCTCCCCACTCTTGGGGGTGCCGGGGGTTTCAGTATAAATAGTAACCCAATTTTCTGGAAATTTAGTGCTTTAAATTCCAACTGTTGCTGTATTTTTCCTGTGTTCTTTCTCATTCCTACTCTGTTCTATCAACCTACTATACTATCTTCTTCTTCGCTAGACCAGTCACCTACCTTTTTTTTCTTGAACACTCTTCCGGGACAATACTCCTCATTTGTGTTTGAGGTCTGTTGGATCAGCTTGGGAATATTGGATGCTTTCTGCCAAATGGTCACTAGGGCTTCCTATGATGTTATTATTTAGCAATGTAGGCATTTAATATGTATGTGTTTTGTTGATAGTGTATAATGATGTTTGTATTCTATTTTGTTTTTTGTAAACGGGGGTTCGATAAATTAGAGTATGGCCTCAGCGTCTCCTGCGTGGAATGTCTTTATTGTAAATTGACCGGCTGGTAGATTGCCCTCAGTGTTACCACTAGGGTTGTTTCGGTAGATCTTTTATGCGATCAGGGGTGAGTCCTCTTTCACTTCTCTGGTCCTGATTTGGCTCGGAAGAGTCCGCTGGACCTAAAGCAATAACCATGTAATGTAATGTAATGCCACTGCAACCCTAGCAAGGTCTCTGTGTGTTATTGTTTTTTGATCGCTGCAAAAACCTTTTATAACTGTGAAGTAACTAGCGTTATATTTATAAATATAATATAAAATGGGTTAGATTAGATAAAATCAATTTCACAACTTCTTATTGTGACCTGAAAGTTACGCAGGGGTATTGCAAATTCATTTCCGATTTTCGCAGAGTATCTTTTTTTTATAATAAAGAAAAAGGCCGAAATGATGATCTGACCACCTGAATATATATATTTCGTGAACTATGACCCACGTGTTCTAGGTGGATGGAGCTAAAAGGGATGTAACTCCTAGAGAATTCAAGATTCGAGTCATTGCGCTTTACGTCCCTTGCGCTTCGACTTTCACTTTCTCGGTGTCTCTGACCTTGTCTGTCTGTCTGTCTGTCTGTCTCTCTTTCTCTAGTTGAGAAAACGTTGCCCTGTCAATGAGCTTAACAACGAAAAACGCATCTTCAATCTCACCACTATCATTACTATCACCATTTTCCCCTACATGTCGTCATCATCATCATCATCATCATCATCATCATCATCATCATCATCATCATCATCATCATCATCATCATCATCATCATCATCATCATCATGATAATCTCCACCACCTCCACCACCACCACCACCACTAGGAAAACAGGAAGCAGACATAACCGGGCGTCAAATTGGGAAGGACATGTCGCGAACAGGTCTGCAAAACAATTAGGCGAATGCACCTTATTGGCCTAAATCACGTAACACTGTCCGTCCAGTCTTCCTGCAATCACAATAGCTACAGACAAGTTCGAACTAGCTAAAGCCGTGGATACCTTTATTAACGATAGGGCGAGAAGCGCCGGTATTCAGACTAATGAGTGCAGTATTTGAAGTGACGAAAGTGTTCAAAGCCTTGATGTAAAGTCTCTTCCCTTTCATCTCAGGATTGTATTTGTTTAATTGCGACATAAATGGTTGTGTGTGTCGCGGACTTGAAGGCGACTGATCATGCTTGGGAGAGATTGTAACCCTTCAGGCTGCCAGAGAGGAGGGTGGGTTGGGGGTGGGGGTATACGGGAGAGCACACCACCAACATCTACAACTCACTGACCCAGCGGTAAAACTCAAAAAAGGTTGGAAGCATGTAACCCTGACGAGAGATGCTGCGAAATAAATTCGCTAAGGGGCCTCCGATCACAAGCCCATCGAAGGGAGCTCCACCACTACTTGAAAGACTCGACAGCGACAGTTTTGATTTGATTCGATTTGATTTTTGACACTTTATTGTCCCTTTTTATTTGGAAATTCTGGGTCGCCCCCCATGGAAAAGGTGTAGTCGCAGCCTGTGGCGCGCTCAAACCCAACCTACCTAATATTAGAAGTTTTTTTTTTGTTTGTTTTTTTTTTAATTTTGCTGGGGAAGCAAACCGTAGTACCCGGAGAAAACCCCCCGAGACGTTGCCCGAGTCGAAAGTAAATAATATTCGGAGAAACATAACGCCCAAAGGCAGGATCGATCCCACACTTACAGCTTTTATTTCAACTTTTTGGTTGTTTTAATGTACCACTGAACAGATTTTCAACCTCTGAATAATCTGCGAGAAATATCTACACATTAACAATATCTATATCATGTGTTTGTAGACTTCAAGAAAGCTTTTGACCGAGTCTGGCATGCAGCTCTTTGGGCAACCATGAGAGTGTGCAACATCAGCCCTAAAATTATTGAAGTCATCAAAAACCTGTATGACAAGGCTATCAGTACAGTTTTCCACAACAGCGTCATCGGAAACTGGTTCAGAAAAACAATCGGCGTGCTTCAAGGATGCCTACTCTTTCCAACATTCTTCAACATCTTCCTGGAGCGCATCATGTCAAATGCCCTTGCAGATCAAGAGGTCATAGTCAGCATATGAAGTAGAGCAATCTTCAATCTTCATTATGCGGATGACATTGATGGGTTGGCTGGAGAGGAACAAGAACTTGAACAGCTGAATACAGAGGCTTGACACCATCTTCAGAGCCTATGGAATGGAAATAAGTGCAGAGAAGACCAAAATGATGTCCAACAACACCAATGGCATCAACACGGACATCAAAGTCCAAGGCCAATCCCTCAACACAGTGCATAGCTTCAAATATTTAGGAGCCACTGTATCAGACAATGGGTCCCGAATAAGGAAGTCCTCTCCAGGATCGCACAAACAACTGTTGCTCTGGCAAGGTTGAAGCCCAGTTGGAAGGACAGGACCATCAGTCTACGCTGCGCTCCCTTGTCATCTCCATCTTCTTATACGCTTGCGAAACATGGACCCTCACGATCACAGCAGATCTACAACGAAGAATACAAAGCATGGAGATGCGGTGCTACAGAAGACTTCAGGGCATTTGCTATACTCAGCACATCACCAACGATGAAATCCGACAGACCATTACACAAGACATTGGACAACACGATGACATGCACATAGTTTTGAAGAAACGGAAACTCCGATGGTATGGCCACGTCACCAGAGCATCAGGTCTTGCAAAGACCATCCTGCAAGGCACGGTGCAAGGAGGCAGAAGAAGAGGAGACAGATATAGAGGTGGGAGGACAACATTTGGGAATGGACTGACTTGAAACTGGGCGAAGCCATGAGGGTTGCTGAGAAAGATGGAGTATGCTGGTTAAACGATCATCTGTGATGCCCCTACGACCTCCGAGATACAGGATAGGAGGATAGGAGGGACTCACAACATTTCCCAAACAGTGGGAAAACATTTGAATGAATAGACCTGCTGTTCACAGCGCTGTCGTCATAATACACTAGCTATTATGTTTACATTTTGACACGAATTGATAGGCAATAAGTAATGTGAAACAGGAAAAGCATGTTGGAAATAATATAACATTAACAAGATTTAAACCATCCTTCTGCGGCACCCATTGAAACAAACCCTCACCATCGACCATACGAGATGTTTTAGACAACCACCCGCCACCACTGGGGCGTGCATCTGTTGTTGTTGTTGTTGTTGATTGTGTCTGGTTGGTGATTTGGTGGAAAGCGCGTATATTGCAACCAGTGGTAGTAGTAGTAGTAGTAGTAGTAGTAGTAGTAGTAGTAGTAGTAGTAGTAGTAGTAGTAGTGGAGTAGGAGTAGTAGTAGTAGTAGTAGTAGTCATCAGACTTGTTTTTCGCAATTTTGATCTAGACCTCAGTAGACTCACTTTATAACCATTCAACCACATACATACAGCGCATCCGAGACTGGCAAGGCCTACTCCATTTATGTCTTCACACCGTTCTGCATGAAGAGAATAAAAGGACCTCTAGCTTCTCCGTCCCATATATGCGAAAGTGTCCGGAGACGATAATCTAAACAACCAACCATCCTCCAAAATAGCCCTATGTCACAGCCAGCAGTCTCAGAAAAGGGACTTAACCACCTTTACTGTTCGGTATCATAGCGGAAGTCGGGCTTGCACTGTACAAAACAAAACCAAAAAAAAAAAGAAAAAGAAAAAAAAGACTTCTGTAAGTATCACTGATTGCCAGACCAGACACTTCGCTGTCGAATAAAAAGTATTGGGCTGTGAAATAATGTAATCAACGCGACAGAATTTCACACACACACACATACCAAAAAAAAGATAACATAACATCACCGTATATGCTAAATCGCTTCACAGTGTTGCTTTTTATATGAATTGTGGTCCCACGACCATTGCTCTCTGAACTCATCAGCGTAATCTACCAAATATCGCCCGTTACGAACTCGTACCCGGCACAAAATCATGGATGGTGCAATGGCGCAGTGGTTTGTGACACGCTAGATACTGTTACGTCGGGATGGGTAACCATGCTTGGAAGGCAATCATCCCACGACAAAAATCATTAAGGAAAGAAGCTCACTAAAGCACACGCCCCAGTCTACTCACACTAGCTGTCGATGGGTCCTATCCTGGATACCTGGCTCTGTTTTAGAACGGGTGGGGGAGGTAAAGCAGCGAGGGAGAAGATGTGAGCACCGATCTCATTAAGCTGGTCCAGAGAAAAGAAAGTCCCATATCTTTTCTGTCTCCAACGAACGAAATGTTACGGTAACACCTTTTTTGTTTTTAATACGGCACGAAAACCTGTCAAACTGGCGCAACATTTCACGTGGCCAACAAGCGCTGCAAATTAAGGTCCAAGCAAAGATTTCCCAAGACCAAAAGAAACACCTACAGTCTACTTTAAATTCATTTCAGGGTTGAAGAAAGCGATGTGATCTTTGACTAGGGGCATGAAACAAGATGTAGCTGGTCTATGACAGTACGTTATGAAATGCTTTCCAAACCGCGGTAGGATTTTATTACCGAGCTAGAGGCAAGGTGGTGCTCAATTGTCCAAGGCGTCAGACGACGCACCTAAGGTGGCAAGTTGGCGCCTCGGGCGGGGTGAGTGAAATCCTGTATAGGCCAGCTCCTTGTGCAGCTCTAGAAGGGGAAAAGGCGCGCTATATAAATCATAACAACGATTAGCACTATATAAATCATAACAACGATTAGCGCTATATAAATCATAACAACGATTAGCGCTATATAAATCATAACAACGATTAGCACTATATAAATCATAACAACGATTAGCACTATATAAATCATAACAACGATTAGCACTATATAAATCATAACAACGATTAGCACTATATAAATCATAACAACGATTAGCACTATATAAATCATAACAACGATTAGCACTATATAAATCATAACAACGATTAAACAAAATAATAAATAGTGACTTTTATGGTCGCGATTAAACTTAACGAGAGAGGATCTTTGATATCACACCGGCAGTAATAATTGGTTTTTTTGCTGAATCCGCAATAACGTCGGGATGATTGGCAAAAATGACTGTTGACTACTGCACTTTTGTGGCTTTAGTACCTTCCTAGACTGTTATTTCCTTATTCACCTACTTAACTCTCTCGCAAACACACCGACAGACTCTCTGTCTGTCTGTCTACCTCTCTCTCTCCGACAGATTTTGTCTCTGTCTCTGTCTCTCTCTCTGTCTGTCTGTCTGTCTGTCTGTCTATCCGACAGACTTTGTCCGTCTGTCTGTCTCTCTCTACGATTGTAAGACTAGGTTCCCGCATAAAATCTGTATTGTTGTTGTGAATAAAATATCTGAGTCTCTCTCTCTCTCTCTCTCTCTCTCTCTCTCTCTCTCTCTCTCTCTCTCTCTCTCTCTCTCTCTCTCTCTCTCTCTCCCTCGCGTGATAATTATATTGATTTTTTTAAATCACGTTCGCAGCTCTTTTTACGGGTCCACTTCTCCTCTTATCCCTTGCTCACTTCTCTAATAATAATAATAATAATAATAATAATAATAATAATAATAATAATAATAATAATAATAATTTTAAAAAATAAATAATAATAAGAAGAAATAACAACAACAACAAAACAACAACAACAACAACAACAACAATAATAATAATAATAATAATAATAATAATAATAATAATAATAATAATAATAATAATAATAATTTTTTTTTTAATGAATTCCAAACTAAAATCCGCTCAAAGCGCTTACACGCATATTCTCACTCGCAGAATAAAAGACTGTATAATACAATAAAACATGGAGCAGTTGAAAAATAATCAAATATAATATTTTAGAATTTTAAAAAATACACATACTTCAAACACTTCTAACTATTTTATTTTTAAATATTCTGTGAAGGACCGTGCTTGCATAGACATAAGAAACATAGCTTTAGCAGATAATACAGTGTTGGATTTGGTAAAAGCAACATCCAAGTTCAAGATTTGGGATTTTAATCCGGGCAGAGCTTTACTGAGAATGTGCAGAACGATGGAGTGACGACATGGTTCAAATGATCACTTCTGTCTTAAAACAGGGGCTATCCATTTGTTTACTTCTGTTTGTTTGGATAGTAAAGGGATAATTTTAATAAGATATTTGTTTAAAATTGGATTTGTAAAATATACAAATTAAGAAACTACCCTTTAAAAAGTCGTGTTATTTGTTACACTTTCGTGTCACACAGCCTTTCATACTTGAAATAATCAAAACAGGTTTTACAAATGTTGGATCAAAGAGAAAACATTGTTTTCCTTTAGTTTGGCATAGAATACTATACTAACCAAATAATCTGAGGTGTTCTAAATATCGATGTTCTTGCTTCCAAAGTGGAAGCATGATCCGGAAGTTGATGTTGTTTGATAATGATGGATAATTTGGATAATTATTAATCCGGTGAATATAAAAGGAGAGCCCTGTCTAAATTCAAACGCTGATGTTTGTGCGTGTGTTTTTGTGTCGCTGCTCATCGTCTTCATATTTCCCATGAAAATCATCTCTCCTTGTTATCATTTGTGAATTATTCGTTCCTTTGTTCTGACTTTGACTTTTTTCTTTTGCGCTGACGAGCGTTACAGACTGACGGACTAACTATTTTCTTGATGTTTATCCCTTCATTTTCTATTATCATTCATCCGTGTGTTGCCAATGTGTTTATATGTGTGCAGTGATTTTTTTCTCACGTGAAATTCGCTTTGCGTTTAGCTGGGTTCGATTGTAGCAAGGGAGATTACTCGTCCGTTTCGTGTATTCGTACGATGGTACTGTGCGTGAGTTGGTTTTCAGGCGAGTTTATAAGGCTTGACACCAACAATATTTTTAGTCAGTTTTTGGGGCCATCGGGGTCCGTTCTCTTGTTCATTTCATGTGGTGCTTATAGTTAGCAAAGGATGAATAAGGCCGTAGTAGCCTATTGTGATATTGTCAGGAAGGATTTTTGTAGATATTCACTGAATCGTCGATTCACTACTGTTTCCTGATGTCATGGATATGTGTTCCAGTCCTGTAACCAGCCTGCGTGTTTTTTGATCATCTTTTGGGATCGGGCCAGAGGGTTAGTAAAATGGTGGCTTTTTTTGATGTGTTGTGCCTAACACTTTATTTTTTGTGTCATTCTTTTTATTCTGTCTTATAATTTTGTTGTCTTTTGTCAAGCTTCAATTCAATTCAATTCAATTCAATTCAATTCAATTCATTCAATTCAATTCAAGATTTATTCGCCAAGTGACATACATACAGTTATAGTATACATGACACAAAGAATGCTTTAGATCAGCGGCAGGCATGCACAAGATACATAACAAACGAATAAAGCATAGATCTAGTGCGACCTATGTAACCACCATTATACTAGACAGCAGACCCACGCCTGACTAGAACACTCATGTAGAACATAGAAATACAGACATCAACAAACACAACCGAATTACAGATAACAAAACAGGTGCATGATTTTTAACGTACATCATCAGACACATCAAATATACAGATGACTAAAATAGATTCGCATGCAGAAGCACCCTCCCGCAATTCATGACTAATATGACTATACAAGTGCACGCAATAAGGAGCAGCCTAAATAATCCTTATAATTGATTTAAGTGTCTGATAGACCACGGGAAGAAGCCATTCAGTGAGCGTGTGGTTTTGCTGGGGAGGGAACGGAATCTACGGCCTGAGGGGAGCATCTGGAAGAGCACGTGGGCGGGGTGGGACTCATCATGGATAATATGTTTGGCTCTGCGTGTGACACGTTGCGCATGTAAAGCCTCGATGGACGGGAGGGCCCCACCAACGCATCTTGAAGCCTGGCGCACAACACGGTCTAAACGCTCCTTATCTTGGATGTTTGCGTTGGAATACCAAACAATGAAAGAAAATGTCAAAATGCTTTCTACAGTGGCGCGGTAAAAATTGGCCATGATAGCTTGGCTGACCCGAAACTTCCTAAGCTGGCGGAGAAAGAATAGTCTCTGATGGGCCTTCTTGACTGCGCCAGTGATGTGCTTTTCCCATCCTAAATCTGAGGAAATGGTTGTGCCAAGAAACCTGAAACTGTCTACTTGTTCTACTACTTCCCCGTTGATGGACAGGGGTTGCATGTTGTTTCTGTTTTGACGGAAATCTACCACTAGTTCTTTTGTTTTGGAGACGTTTAATTCCAAATTGTTGTCTATGCACCAAGCCACTAGCTCCTCCACTGCTTGCCTGTATGCTCCCTCGTCATTGTTAGAGATCAGACCTTCTACCGTGGTGTCATCTGAGAACTTTAATATGACTACCTTATCATGGTGCGACACGCAGTCGTTCGTGAATAGGGTGAACAAAAGGGGAGATAATACGCATCCCTGTGGTGCACCTGTACTCAGGGTCAGTGGGTCGGAGAGCTTGTTGCCTACTCTTACTGATTGGGGGCGGTTAAGGAGAAAATCTAGTAGCCACCTACACAAGGCCTGTTCTACTCCCATGCTCTCTAGCTTGCTATACAGCTTGTGAGGAATGATCGTATTGAATGCCGAGGAATAATCCACAAAGAGAATCCTAGCATAACTTTTGGGAGTGTCAAGATGTTGCAGAATGTAATGCAATCCCAGAGCCACTGCATCTTCAGCGTTTCTATTCTTCCGGTACGCAAACTGATGTGGGTCCATCCGGCTCTCTGTAGCCCGCTGAAGGTGGCGGAGCACCAGGTGCTCAAACACCTTCATGATCACAGATGTTAAGGCCACGGGTCTGTAGTCATTTAGCCCACTGATAGTTTTCTTTTTAGGAATCGGGACTATGGTGGAGGTCTTAAAGCACCTAGGCACTGAGCACTGTTGGAGGGAAGCGTTAAATATGTCAGTGAATACTGGGGCAAGCTGATTAGCGCATGATTTGAGGGCTGCTGGGGTTACACCATCAGGCCCAGGGGCCTTCCTAACAATCTGCTTCTTAAACAGCGCTCTAACTTCGTCTTCCTGTATTGTGAAAGGGGCCGCGAGATTATGATCAGGAGGGGGCAGGGGAGAGCTCAGGGTTACGTTGAGCGTATCAAATCGCGCGTAGAAGTGGTTTAACTTATCAGGGAGCATGGGGTCGGGGTCAGGCGAGGTGAAATTCTTATCTTTGTACTGCGTGGCCTGCTGCATGCCTTGCCAAACCTCTCGGGGGTTGTTGGAAGCAAACTGCTCCTCCAATTTGCGACCGTACTCTGCTTTAGCTTTATGAATTGACCTTGAATTGAAGCTTATTTCAATATTGTTCTGATAGTTTATTCCGTTTTATAAAATCCTGGATTGTGCCTCTGAAATTAGTGGAAAGCTAGGTTAAATTACAACCTGGTAAAGAATTTGTTCAAGAGCTTTTTTTGTGTGAGTTGTTTTCAATAATTGCCTTTTCTTTGAGCTTATTAATGTGAAGATAAGGAGAAAGTTGCAAAGTGAATTCAAAGCGTCATGCCTACTGATTTCTGGTGCTGAGCCTTTATCTGACAAGCTAGTACTTTTTGTCGGTAATTTTATTTAAAATTTGGTGCTTGTTTTCTGAAAATGAGCTTGCTTTGTTTTTTAATAGTCATGTTTTGAAGCTGCAAAGCATAATGCATTATTGATAACAGTGTGTGCAAGTGAGAATAACGCGCACTATCTAGCGTTTTTGTTTTTGAGGAATTTCGTCTATAAATTTGTTTAGTAGGTTTGTGAGCTAAATCTAAGTGTGACATGATTGTACATTTGCCTCTGTTGTTCATTTTGTGTTTACAGTTCTCTCGCTCTCGCTTATGCGACTTCACACCTTCGTCGATTGTCCTCCTTTAGTTGTTGTCACCCACTATTAGTTAGGTTCAAATCAGTATTTCTAACGTGGTTTAATCTGTATGAATGGATGAAAACTCATCTCTTCCTGAAATGTTTCTGATCTTGCCTCCCATCATCATCGTCCACCCACCCCATCACCCATTTTTAGCTCTCCCCTTCTCCTTCCCTCCCTCATCTCTTATTCGTTAGCAAGTGTCTGATTTTATTTTGTATGAAGCCGGATGTTTAGAATGAATGCGTGAGTACTGCGCTTTGAACTGATATTGCTCATTGGGAAAAAGCGCTATATAAATATCCTTATTATTATTATTATTATTATTATTATTATTATTATTATTATTATTATTATTATTATTATTATTATTATTACAATTCTATTCAACATTGAGTTCACGCTCCTTAATGCAGGAATAAATCCTATTTGACTTTCTGTCTGCGTGTGATGTGATGTCGTCCATTATTTGAGCCCATGTGAAATCATGGCCTTCCCCTTAACTCGCCAATTTTCCACCAGACGGGTGCAGGAACAATCGAGAGCGACTCAAAGTTGATCCTGAAAGATGTAAAGCCTTTCGGGAGAAACAGAAAGGAGTGTTTAAACAATGGTACCACAATCGATCCGAACAAAAGGAGAACTACAAGGAGGCTACAAGATTACGACAGCAAAAACGAAGGTAAGAATTAATCAAGGATTTCAAAAGGAAAAACCTTAATCCCAAGTTCAGCCCTGTAAGTTTACATCGTTGACCAGAGTTGATGTTAATGTGTTCTGAGACTTGATGTTCGCTGATAGGGTCAGATTATTTATTCCCCATATCGTTTATAATCATTAATTGTCATAATGTTTTACTTTTTTCAGGCAATTGTTGAAAGAGCAAACACTGGGAAAGGGCACTCCAGCAAGCAAACATATGGTATTGTGAGAAATGACAAGGAAGCCATTAACGAGAGCTGCAAGGAAAAAGGCTGCACTAAAGAAATATAAGAGCAAGAGACAAAGGAAAAGGAGAGGAACATGACTAAGGATGCTGTTGTTGTTGTTGCATCAATTTTTATTCATCAGATTAACATAAGTTGTACTGATGTAACATAGACCATTTACAAAATCTAACATGCGCACATCATAGATATTTTCCAAATTAAGTAATTAATTAATCAAACTATAGAAATCATCATACTACTAACATACACATACACTTTTAACAACATACATTCATTCCCTTGTAACAATTCATTGATTAAGAAACACACAAAGGAGAAAAAACAAACAAAAAAACTTTCAACTTCACCTGTGAAGAACGAAGTACTTATAAATGTTATTTTGCGTCTTACAGAAAGTTGAAGTTAGGCCTCCAGGCCCTTACCACACTCCCCTTTCCATCCCACCCCCAACTCCCCCTCCCCCCGCACACCCCATAAACAAACTAAAAGAAAAATGATAAAATAATCAATCAAAACTAAAACAAATTCAAATTCATAAATAATTCCCCCACCCTCCCTCCCTTCTATCAAAAAATAAATAAAGAAATAAATAACATATATTTATTGAAACTAATAATGCTTAATTAAATAAATTAGGTACAAAGAATAAACAGACAATTACTAAACTAATTGTTAGAAGATATTTAGAAAAAAATTGAATAATTCATGACTTCTGAGTAAATCTATGAGCATTAAGCTCAATGACCAATCAGAATGATCTTCTGGATATACAATACTTGAGATTGACATAGGTAGCTTTAATTTATTTAATCTAATGAGTAAAGGCTGAAAATGATGACTAAGAATGAAAAGAAGAACACAAAGTGACGAAAGAAATAGAACTCCAAACTCAGTATAATCGGAGCAGCTAAAGCAAGAGCGAAAGGTGCGTCAGCAGTCTGTATTGGGCATGGTGAGGTCTCTGATTTCTAGTATTAAACTCAAAAGAGATAAACTGTCGATCTTCAAACTGCACATGCTGAAAAATCTTAAAAAGCGTGTCCAAAACGCCCCAGTCTGCTGTGCAAAAGAAAAGTGAGGACGGATCTAACGGTAGAGATATTTTTAGAGACTAATGCCCTAGACCTGCCAGGACAAAGTGTCAGCAACCAATATGAAGCAGAAAAAGGCGTTGACAAAACCCACAGTCACTTTTCCAAGACTTTCAGAAAAAAACGCCCACAGTAGTGCTCTTTGATAACATTTCGTCAAAGACGTCCGGAGCATGTGCTTCTCTCCACTAGCAGAGCATTTCTTCAGTGCTTATGTGAGACTTGCGAGAATCCAAACTTAAAGCTGAAGAAGCTGTGTCAGTTTTTTAAACGAAAGAAGCCTGAACGTTGACAGCGTTGTGGACAAACCTTTGTGTGAGCATTGTGTGAGATTTGTTTGAGGATGCCTCATGGTGGTTAAACCGGTCGCTTGCCCGCCACGTGGTCAAGCAAAGTTTGACTAACATTCACAATTCTAAACATGGCAAAACTTCACAAATATAATACAGCGATAATATCAATAAAGCACAATGAAACAAAAGATAGATCATTTACCTTTTTGACAATGTCAGGCTGTGGCTATACTAAGTTGAATTGAATTTCACCCGTCCCTGCTTTAGTCTTCTGCTAGCGATCTTTCAGAGCGTTGCTCCTTTTCGTGTGAGAGTTAGGCACAGAATGACTCCATACCGTAGTGGTCAGCAAAAGCCCGCGAAAACTAGTACTACAAGTGGCGCCTCTATCGGGTGTTTCTGGCCATACGTCAGCTGAATGAGGTCACTGCCTAACTGAGCCAGCGTTAGCGTACACATGCTTAGCACACAACTGACTTGCGTCGTCTGCTTGGCATCGACTTTAATTTACAAAGGCTACAGCAGGCTGTACTATTTAAGGTGTGAAGTCTTAGTGCAGGGTCTAAATAGCCTTCTGTGACAGAGAAAAACACCTCATTTGTGTTGGTCTGTTGGATCAGCTTGGGAATATTGGACGTTTTCTGCCAAATGGTCACTGGGTCTTCCTATGATATGATTATTTAGCAATATAGGTATTTTTTTAATGTATGTGTTTTGTTGATATTTTATAATGATGTTTGTTCCGTTGTAACTGCTACAAGCAGGAGGAGAAGCGATGATTGATGCCCTCACCATTATCTGTAACAAGATCTGGCAGAGTGGGCAGTGGCCTATACCATGGACCCAGTCGCTTGTCATCACTCTTCCCAAAAGAGATAACCTTCAGGA
This sequence comes from Oncomelania hupensis, assembly GCA_036898135.1. NCBI lineage: Eukaryota > Metazoa > Mollusca > Gastropoda > Littorinimorpha > Pomatiopsidae > Oncomelania > Oncomelania hupensis. Next base: position 66,193,514 of record CM072519.1, read on the forward strand.
GTGTGAAAATTACCGCACCATCAGCCTCATCAGCCATCCCAGCAAGGTCCTCCTGAAAATAATACTCAACAGGTTGAAACCCCAAGCTGAACAAATCATAGCTGAAGAACAAGCAAAATCCAGGGCAGGGCGAAGTACCACTGAACAGATTTTTAACCTCAGAATAATCTGTGAGAAATACCTACAGCACCAACAACATTTATATCATGTGTTCATAGACTTCAAGAAGGCGTTTGACCGAGTCTGGCATGCAGCTTTATGGGCAACAATGAAAGTGTACAACATCAGCCCTAAAATTATTGAAGTCATCAAAAGCCTGTATGACAAGGCTACTAGTGCAGTCCTCCACAACAGCGCCATCGGAAACTGGTTCAGAACAACAATCGGTGTGCATCAAGGATGCCTACTCTCTCCAACACTCTTCAACATCTTCCTAGAGCGCATCATGTCAGATGCTCTTGCAGATCATGAAGGCACAGTCAGCATAGGGGGTAGAGCAATCTCCATTCTTCGTGTTGCGGATGACATTGATGGATTGGCTGGAGAGGATCAAGAACTTGAACAGCTGGTACAGAGTCTTGACACCACCTCCAGAGCTTATGGAATGGAAATATGTGCAGAAAAGACCAAAATGATGACCAACAACACCAATGGCATCAACACGGACATCAAAGTCCAAGGCCAGTCCCTCAACACAGTGCATAGCTTCAAATACTAAGGAGCCATTTTATCAGACAATGGGTCCCGACAGGAAATCCTCTCCAGGATCGCACAAACAACTGCTGCCTTGACAAGGTTGAAGCCCATTTGGAAAGACAGGACAGTATGGAAGTTTGTGTGTAAAAAACAAAAGTATTCTGGATCGAGTAGTGAAAGTCTGTGGGAGGGTTGTGGGAGTGAAACAAGAGAGTCTGCAGGTGTTGTATGAAAGACGTGTTGTGCGGAAAGCTATTTGCTTTGTGCTGGATAGCACTCATGTGCTTGCGCACCACTTCCAGCTCCTGCCTTCTGGAAGGCACTACCAAACACCAAGGGTCAGAACTCTCAGAACGAAAAACAGTTTTATTCTAAAGGCTGTCTCATTACTTAATAAATGACATGTGTGTGCGTGTGTGTGTATGTGTTTGTGTGTGTGTTTTGTTTGCCCAAAATAATCTCATTTCACATTTGCTGTCGTTTAATGTTAGCATGCATAAGTGTAATTCTATTCATATGAGACTGTGCATTTTTATCCTCATTGTCATTATGATTGTTGTTATTATTATTGTGATGTTTATTCCTTGTTGATTGTAATTGTACACCACAATGTAATTTCTTGTAAAAGATAATAAAGTTGTCTTATCTTATCTTATCTTATCTTATCAGTCTACATTCCAAAGTAAGACTGCTGCTCTCCCTTGTCATCTCCATCTTCCTATAAGCTTGAGAAGCATGGACCCTCACAGCAGATCTCCAACGAAGAATACAAAGCATGGAGATGAGGTGCTACAGAAGACTTTTGGGCATTTCCTATACCCAACACATCACCAACGACGAAGTCCGACAGACCATCACACAAGCCATTGACAACACGATGACCTGCTCAGTGGTGAATAACGGAAACTCCGATAGTATGCCACGTGACCAATCATCAGGCCTTCAAAGAACTATTCTGCAAGCACAGTGCAAGAGGTAGAAGAAGAGGGAGACCGAAAAAGAGGTGGAGGACAACATTCGAGAATGGACTGGTTTGACACTGAGCGAAGCCATCAGGGCTGCTGAGGACAGAGAAAGATGGAGTATGCTGGTTAAACGATAGTGGTTTACGATTTACGGGCAGGATAGGATAGGATAATGTTTGTATTTTATTTAGTTTTTGTAAACGGGGGTTCAATCAAATAGAGTATAGCCTCAGCGTCCCCTGCGTGGGATGTCTTTATTGTAAAGTGACCGGCTGGTGGAGTGCCTTCAGTTTTACCACTAGGGTTGTTTCAGCAGATCTTTTTATGCGGATCAGGGGTCTCTTTCAGCGAAGTTGTGATTTTGATTTTGTGGTCCTGATTCGACTCTTTGCAGTCCGCTGGACCCTGTAAGCAATGAATAACTAACTAACTATCTAAGGCGTGACCATTGCCTCGCGGGTTTTCGTCCACCGTTTTATTTATGGGCTTCGCTTAGAACTATATATTTTAGGTCTCAAAACGAGTGCAGATCCTCATTTTCACATCTAAAATGGTTAAGGTAGGCCCTTATATCACACCATCACAATCAGTTTGGATGTTATAATTATATCCATAAAAACCACAGACCGATATGGAGCACGAAGTTCAGAAACGTTGACCTTTGCACATTAATGACTAAAGTAAACTGCTGACGTCGCCAGCAGAAACTCCCACTATTAAACGAAATCAGAAACACACTCCGAAAGACTTCTGCTTCCTTCATTTGAAAATCCAATACTCTGTAGTTCTCTTTATATTATACTAGTTCTCACGAAGATTCTATTACCATGGAGTCATTCTGCTATTTCATAAGTGAGTTGAGGATCCAGTAACTGCAGTTCTCGCGAGAATTCTACTAACATGGAGTCATTCTGCTATTTCATAAGTGAGATGAGGATCCAGTAACTGCAGTTCTCGAGAGAATTCTACTAACATGGAGTCATTCTGCTATTTCATAAGTGAGATGAGGATCCAGTAACTGCAGTTCTCGAGAGAATTCTACTAACATGGAGTCATTCTGCTATTTCATAAGTGAGATGAGGATCCAGAACCTCAGTTGTGCATAGACTAGTTATAGTCCCGATATAGCTTAGCTTCTTCTTCTTCTTTTTAAATTATTTTTTTTTTTAAAAACATAGTGCTAATGGATGCGTGATTTGTGCCACTGCCGGAACCGAAGTCTGGGCTAGCAGATGGCGTGCTAGACTGTCGTGTTAGTCACAAGTACCGCTCAATATGTTTATATCTCTACCACTCACCAACGACTTGATGGGGTGTTAAGGGCTGCCCTGGTCGTTAAAGACCACTCACGAACGCAACCAGTTTTATTGGCACGCCCGTCCAGCTTATCCTCTTTATCGAGACTCTGCACACACACGTACCACGGGATCAAAGAGATGTTTTACCGTGCGACGTTTGAGTCTGTTATATACCATTATTTCCTGTGATCTACGGTGAATCCATTAGGACTACTAACTCACTAGAGCCAAGCAAACTTGCAAGTAAACTTTTTTCTTTCGAATTTTAAAACAAGCATAATTATTGCTTGGGCTTATCCTATCCTATCCTATCCCGTAACTACCGGTCCTGATTTGGCTCGGAAGAGTCCGCTGGACCTAAAGCAATAATAATGTAATGTAATGTAATCCCGTAACTCGAAAATCGTTGGGGCACCACAGATGATCGCTAAAACAACATACTCCATCTCTCTCCTAAGCAGCCCTCATGGCTTCGCTCTGTGTCAAGCTAGTCCATTCTCGAATGTTGTCCTCCCACCTCTTTTTATGTCTCCCTCCTCTTCTGCCTCCTTGCACTGTGCCTTGCAGGATGGTCTTTGCAAGGTCTGATGCTCTGGTGAGGTGGCCATACCATCGGAGTCTCCGTTTCTTCACCACTGTGAGCATGTCGTCGTGTTGTCCAATGGTTTGTGTGATGGTCTGTCGGACTTCGTCGTTGGTGATGTGCTGGGTATAGAAAATGCCCAAAAGCCTTATGTGCGCTTATAGCTGAAGAGATAAAGTCAGAATAGAAAACGCTGTTTGTGTATTTCATTTAGGGTGGCGCGGCAGTGTGGTGGTTTCGACACACTCTAGCAACGTGTCATGATAAGGGGACTGAGAAGGTTGATTTGCGCATGATTTTCCGCATTTATTATTATATCCACGTGTTCGTCATGTCGCAGTTATTACTATCCAAACGAGTTCAATATCGTTACTAAATCTATCCTATCTTATCCTATCCTATCCCGTAACTCGGAGGTCGTAGGGGCACCACAGATGATCGTTTAACCAGCGTACGCCATCTTTCCCTGTCCTCAGCCACCCCTGATTGTTTCGCTCAGTGTCAAATCAGTCCAGTCTCGAATGTTGTCCTCCCACCTCTTTTTCGGTCTCCCTCTTATTCTACCTCCTTGCAGTATGCTTTGCAGGATGGTCTTTGCAAGACCTGATGATCTAGTGACGTGACTATACCATCGGAGTTTCCGTTCTTTTCACCACTGTGAGCAGGTCATCGTGTTGTCCAATGGCTTGTGTGATGGTCTGTCGGACTTCGTCGTTGGTGATGTGCTGGGTATAGGCAATGCCCAGAAGTCTTCTGTAGCACCTCATCTACATGCTTTGTATTCTTCGTTGTAGATCTGCTGTGAGGGTCCATGTTTCGCAAGCATATAGAAAGATGGAGATGACAAGGGAGCGCAGCAGTCTTACCTTGGAATGTAGACTGATGGTCCTGTCTTTCCAAATTGGCTTTAACCTCGCCAGGGCAGCAGTTGTTCGTGCGATCCTGGAGAGGACTTTCTGTCGGGACCCATTGTCCGATACAATGGCTCCTAAATATTTGAAGCTATGCACTGTGTTGAGGGATTGGCCTTGGACTTTGATGTCCGTGTTGATGCCATTGGTGTTGTTAGTCATCATTTTGGTCTTCTCTGCACTTATTTCCATCCCATAGCCTCTGGAGGTGGTGTCAAGCCTCTATACCAGCTGTTCAAGGTCTTGTTCCTCTCCAGCCAATCCATCAATGTCATCCGCAAAACGAAGGTTGGGGATTGCTCTTCACCCTATGCTGACTGTGCCTTTGTGATCTGCAACGGCATTTGACATGATGCGCTCTAGGAAGATGTTGAAGAGTTTTTGAGAGAGTAGGCATCCCTGACGCACACCGATTGTTGTTCTGAACCAGTTTCCGATGGCGCTGTTATGGAGGACTGCACTGGTAGCCTTGTCATACAGGCTTTTGATGCCTTCAATAATTTTAGGGCTGATGTTGTACACTCTCATGGTTGCCCACAGAGCTGCTGCATGCCAGACTCGGTCAAACGCCTTTTTGAAGTCTACGAGCACATGATATAAATGTCGTTTGTGCTGTAGGTATTTCTCGCAGATTATTCTTCTAAATTTTACTAAATCTCAAAAAGTGTAATGAAATCTTTTGGGCATGCCGAGTTAGTGCACAAAACTGTTCTCGTTGTGTGTTGTTTAGATTAATGTCCCCAGACACCTGAGCACATAGGGGACGTGAATACGAGCTTTTGTTGATTTAAGATGGCAATCCAAGGTTCGCATGGGGCAGCAAAGAACCGAAAATGCAGCCCCCCCCCCCCCCCCCCAAAAAAAAAAAAAAAAGGAGAGGGGTTCGTTTCAGTGAAGTTTCGTAGAAGATGTGGCGATGGGCCACAGGACTTGCGAGGTAGTTGGGTAGTAGGCGAACGCCAGTTAAATGGAAAGGTTGAGGAAGACAGGGGTTAGAGCAACCAGCAGCAAAGCTGCACGGCGCTTTGCGACGATCCGCCACCGGCACTCAGTGCAAGGAGCCCTAAAAGATAAGAAAATGAAGTTGAAAGGTTGAGGTGGAATATCGTCTCGGGATCACCTCAGTCCGCAGTAGCAACGGTTATCAGAGGATTCCTAGGCCAACAGTGGTCCCCTCTACCGCCAGGAGAAGGCTAACCTCGGCATTCCAAAGCTGTAGCATCTGGGGTCTGAAAGCAGGTGTGACCTGAGCCTCGCCGCAGTGGAACTTGCTCGTCGGCTGACAGCCGCCGTGGTAATTGCAGATCGTCATTGCTTGACCGCCGCGATAGAAGATGCAGGTTAGTTTGACCGCCGCAGTGGACGATGCAGATCTGCAGGAGATGTGCCCAACACCTCTGCGAATGGTAAATGCAGTAGTTCTTTCAGTGTCAGACTCCCTAGCCTGTTAGTCTCCGGATAAACCCTCTTCTCGACACTGACCCCGTAGGTGGGAACTGAGGGCACAAAACTTCGATCGGAATTTATAAGGATGTGCAGCAATGTGAACACGAAAACTCACTATTACGACATGAAGCAAATCGGCTTTACTGTAGACTCCATGTCAGTGTGTCCACCGCTTGTGCTCTTCAGTTTGTTTATTTGGCGAAACAACTCGATAAAATATAAATAAAGGTAAGCTTACTTTTACAAAAAAAAAGAGTGGGAGAGGAGAAATGATTTCTCGAAAAGACTGCCGTGATTTGACAAAACCGAGTAAGTCCACCTAAGGTCGAAAATGAGTTTTTTGCGCCATCAAACTTGCAAGAGAATGACGCATCTTACCTGTAAAAATCAAATCCGAACTATGTTTAGATTTGGAGATATCATAGAGTAAGTCCTTGTTAAAAAACATTTAAGTGGGGGAATAAACTAACAAAACCAAGCAAGTCCACTGCGATTTTGTTTCGGCGATCCTCTGGCTGATGCTCGAGTTGGCATGATGACGTCATCTTCTATAATAAACTGACAAAAAAAAAGTAAGTCCTCCCGACCAATGAGAAAGTGCCTTACGATGAAGTGGACCAGTGAGAATCCATGTTATTGCTGCTGTGCAATATTATTTTCCTGTGAAAAACGATGACGAAATTTCAGTCAGCAAATGACGTGTTCGGCTTTTTGAAAAAGAGTTTTCTTCATGTACTTTCCTGCCCACCATGAAGGATCCTGTGGCTCTTCCGCCTATGCGGCAACTTCCACGAGGTGTGGAAACAAACAAACTATCATATCCTACCCTACTTTGTCCCGTAACCCTGAGGTCGTAGGGGCACCACAGATGATCGTTTAACCAACATACTCCATCTTTCCCTGTCCTCAGCAGCCCTGATGGCTTCGCTCAGTGTCAAACCAGTCCATTCTCGAATGTTGTCCTCCCACCTCTTTTTCGGTCTCTCTCTTCTTCTACCTCCTTGCACTGTGCCTTGCAGAATAGTCTTCTTCACCACTGTGAGCAGGTCATCGTGTTGTCCAATAGCTTGTGTGATGGTCTGTCGGACTTCGTCGTTGGTGATGTGCTGGGTATAGGAAAAGCCCAGAAGTCTTCTGTATCACCTCATCTCCATGCTTTGTATTCTTGGTTGGAGATCTGCTGTGAGGGTCAATGCTTCGCAAGCATATAGGAAGATGGAGATGACAAGGGAGCGCAGCAGTCTTACTTTGGAATGTAGACTGATGGTCCTGTCTTTCCAAATGGCTTAAACCTTGTCAGTGCAGCAGTTGTTTGTGCAAACCTGGAGAGGACTTTCTGTCGGGATCCATTGTCTGATACAATGGCTCCTAAATATTTGAAGCTATGCACTGTGTTGATGGATTAACCTTGGACTTTGATGTCCGTGTTGATGCCATTGGTGTTGTTGGTCATCATTTTGGTCTTCTGTGCACTTATTTCCATTCCATAGGCTTTGGAGGTGGTGTCAAGCCTCTGTACCAGCTGTTCAAGTTCTTGTTCCTCTCCAGCCAATCCATCAATGTCATCCGCAAAACGAAGATTGGAGATTGCTCTACCCCCTATGCTGACTGTGCCTTCGTGATCTGCAAGAGCATCTGACATGATGCGCTCTAGGAAGATGTTGAAGGGTGTTGGAGAGAGTAGGCATCCTTGACGCACACCGATTGTTGTTCTGAACCAGTTTCCGATGGCGCTGTTGTGGAGGACTGCACTTGTAGCCTTGTCATACAGGCGTTTGATGGCTTCAATAATTTTAGGGCTAATATTGTATACTTTCATTGTTGCCCATAGAGCTACATGCCAGACTCAGTCAAACGTTTTCTTGAAGTCTATGAACACATGATATAGATGTTGTTGGTGCTGTAGGTATTTCTCACAGATTATTCTGAGGTTGAAAATCTGTTCAATGGTACTTCGCCCTGCCCTGAATCCTGCTTGGTCTTCAGCTATGATTTGTTCAGCTTGGGGTTTCAACCTGTTGAGTATTATTTTCAGGAGGACCTTGCTGGGATGGCTGATGAGGCTGACGGTGCGGCAATTTTCACACTCATGAAGGTTACCTTTTTTGGGGAAGAGTGATGACAAGCGACTGGGCCCATGGTATAGGCCACTCTCCACTCTGCCAGATCTTGTTACAGATAATAGTGAGGGCATCAATCATCGCTTCTCCTCCTGCTTGTAGCAGTTCCGCGGGTATGTTGTCCACTCCCGCTGACTTACTTTTCTTTAGCGATAGCACTGCTGCCTCAACTTCTTCCCGGAGAATTGGGAGGATTTGTTCTTCTCTGTTCTCGGGACATGCTAGAACTGATGGGTCTCCATTTGGTGTATGGTTGTAAAGGTCAGAGCAGTACTCTGTCCATCTGTCCAAGACTTCTTGTTCTTCTGTAAGGCATATGCCAGACTTGCTTTGGATCGTGGAGACTTTGGGCTGTTTGACATTTGTCAGCCGCTTTACAGTCTGGTAGGCCTTCTTGCTGTTGTTTTTGTTCAGACTGTTCTCAATTTCCTGGCATTGATCTTCTATCCAGTTCTCCTTTGCTGTGCGCATGCCTTTTCGGGTGTCATTGTTGATTTTTCGGTAGACATCAGCTCACTGTGAGGTGTTCTTTTTTTTTTTTTTTAATCTCTCTTCGTTTATCACACACATCCAAAAGTTCAGGTGTGATCCACGGCTTTTTCTTTGGTCGGTGCTTGCCAAGGATCTCAGTGGCGGCATCTATCACGGCTGAGTTGAAGGTGGTGGTCATGGTGTTGACATCTATTTCACCAGCCCCCAAAATGAGCAGTGGTGCAAATTTCCCTCCAATTGTGGCCTCAAAATAGTTCTGCCACCTCCGGGTCTTGCAGTTTGTCCAGGTCGAACTTCAGTCTAGTGCACTTTGCTGTATTTACTCTCTTCAAGTGGAGCCGGAAAGACATCATCAAGAGATCGTGGTCACTTCCGATGTCTGCTCCTGGAAAAGGTGCGTGTCCTGCCAATGTTGATGCTTAATCTGAAGCGTTTCTTGACCATGATGTAGTCTATTTGGTTGTGATGCTCCCCGCCGGGAATGTGCCATGTCCATCGTATGGAGTTTTTGTGGAGACCAAGCTTGTTTGCCAGTACCAGATTGTTGTGTCTGGCAAGCTCCAAGAATCTCAGATCCCTGTCATTTGTCTCGTTGTTGCAGTGGGGTGCACATGTGTCTCCCCAGTTGTGGTGCGCATCTTGGCCAACCTTGGCATTCCAGTCGCCTTGCACTATGACTATATCCTTCTTCGGCACTTGGTCAAGGACCGCCTGTAGATTTTCATAAAATCCTCCACTTCGCTGTCGTCATAGTCTGATGTTGGGGCATAGGCCTGGATGATGGTGATGTTGAAAGGGGCTGCTCTCAGGGGGTGGTAATGAGTCTACTGGAGACTGGGCGGCAACCCATGACAGTGGCTAGAATGTTCTTGTGGACCAAGAATCCAACGCCGTGTTTGTTCCTTTAATTTCTAACGCTGAAATAGAGCTTGTGGCCTTTGTCGGTCGTTGTTTCACCTAGGCCTTTCCAGCGCAGTTCGCTGATGCCTAGAACGTTCCATCGATAGTGGTCCAACTCGTGGACCAGTTCTTCTAATTTTCCTTCCGCAGTTAGGGTCCTGACATTCCAGGTTCCTATGACGATGTTGTTTCTCGTGCGGATCTTGCTAAATTGTCCATCAGTAGCATACTTAACACCTCCGTATTGGTTGCCAACGGAAAGCGCGGTCCTTGAGCCGGGCGACGACCGATCCGGTATGGAATTAGTGGATAGTGTCCTCATGTAGTGTGTCTTGGGCAAAAAAAGACTTGACGGTGCCCATCCCTCTCCAGGCTGTTGGCCACAGCCGAAATCCACGAATACAGTGTGGCTCGCCTTGGCCTTGAGTACGTGGTCGTTGAACCTGTAGTAACGTGAGGTTCCTCGCTCGCCCTGGCAGGTGACTTCTGTGTAGAAGACTTTCGCCCAGTGATGCCGTGTTAACATTACCCTGTTAGTCGCCTCTTTCGACACGCCGGGAAACGTTGGGTCTATTCTATTCTGTGCTCGAACCCACAAAGAAACAGCAACAAATATATTACTGACACACAAGAAGGGCAACAAAATACAAGACATACACGTGGTGTAAAGGCAGGAAGATCGCTACAATAGGAAACTGAAAGGAAAATAGTTTTGTATTTTTAAAATTAAATTGGCTGCATCTAATATTATTTTGAATGGAGGGAGGAAACCGGAGTACCCGGAGAGAACCCTCGGTGACCCGTAAAGTCTCATAAGAATCACAATTTTTTTGCCCCGTGCGGAGCTCGAACCCGCGACCATCGGCATTGAACACCGGCGCCTACCCACTGCGCTACGGGCTACCCCATAACCATGACTCCTGCATACCAACCGAGGAATATTAAGTGAAGAATGGCTAAAAACAATAACAAACACGCACACACATACATACACTTTAACTGCCGCACCCACATTTTACAAAACCGAACTTATGTGACTCATCTCGTCAGACTTTTTAACAAAGAAACGGCCTATGGGACTTACTTGGTTTAGTGAATTTTGAAAACAAGGATTTACTTAATAATAAGCTGACAAAACCAAGCGGATTTGACTTACTTGTTTTTGTGAATTTTTTTAACAAGGATTTAATTCAATAATAAACTGACAAAACCAAGTGGGTGACTTGCTTGGTTTTGTCATGTTCTCAACAAAGACCTATCTCAAGAATAATCTGACAAAACAAAGCAAGTCCACAAATAGTCTTAAAACATCAAATCTATCAAACATTTCTTTAACATTCAAGGTATGCACTCTTAAATCGAGGAATTGCATTATAATATGCCCTTAAACTTCCAGAAACGATCGCGTAATATAGCGCAACACAAAACGTCGATTTTCTCGAAAGTAGGTTTTGTGGACTTGCTCGGTTTTGTCAGTTCACGGCAGAAGAGTTAGCACTGGCTAGAAGGAAAGAAATGCGTCACAGGCATAGGCGCTTGCGTGTCCCGATACAAGAGCCTGTGGTTTATCACGACAACGCTAATTACGCGGGCGTGCCTGATGTTTAGATTTGTTGCGGATGAATAAGTGGGATTCGTATGTCTTAAGATAATAATGAATGATTTTGAACATTCAGATTAACCTTTCATGTAAATTGTGGTGTTGGTCATAATGGCTAGTGTTAATTGTGGTTGGTAAAGTGTAACCTCTATAGGTCAACATTTAGCTCGGCGGTCTATATTCAGTTTTTAGCGAATAACAATATAGTGGTGTTTAACTGTGTGTCCATATGTTGTTAGTTTTATAGTACTAAACATGTTTTTATTAATGCTTCTCCACCAACCCAACACACCCTGCCTCCTCACCGCTTATCTATCTATCTATCTATCTATCTATCTATCTATCTATCTATCTATCTATCTATCTATCTATCTATCTATCTATCTATCTGTCTGTCTGTCTGTCTGTCTGTCTGTCTGTCTGTCTTGTCTTGTCTTGTCTTGTCTTGTCTTGTCTTGTCTTGTCTTATCTTATCTTATCTTATCTTGTCTTGTCTTGTCTTGTCTTGTCTTGTCTTGTCTTGTCTTGTCTTGTCTTGTCTTGTCTTGTCTTGTCGTGTCGTGTCGTGTCGTGTCGTGTCGTGTCGTGTCGTGTCGTGTCGTGTCGTGTCGTGTCGTGTCGTGTCGTGTCGTGTCGTGTCGTGTCGTGTCGTGTCGTGTCGTGTCGTGTCGTGTCGTGTCGTGTCGTGTCGTGTCGTGTCGTGTCGTGTCGTGTCGTATCGTATCGTATCGTATTCGTATCTCTACCTCTACCTCTACCTCTACCTCTACCTCTACCTACCTATCTATCTCTTTGTCTCTTTATTTATTTCTCTCTATCTCTCTATCTATCTACATATCTATCTATCTATATATCTCTCTATCTGTCTCTCTATCTCTCTCTCTATATATATATCTCTCATTAATTCCAAGTTAATGTTAAAAGTTCTGCATTATGTTAATTTGTTAAGGGACAGATTGTAAAATTAGACTTTATAATTAGTGAAAAATCTGTATCCCTAATTTAAAAAAAAAAAGTTTAGAAATAATCTTTCAACAAATGTTTCATAGTCTTTCTTTCTCGTCCGTACTTTCCATTAGGTCAACATCTCTCTGTTTCTCTCTCCCTACCTTCGCCTCCCCCCACCCCCCTCTCTTCTTTTGTTCTAGGTACCCTCTGTCCTCTACGTTGAATTCAATTACCATCTTTTTCACAGCGCCCACCACCCTCAACCCCCACTTCCCTCCCCTCTCTTTCTTGTTGAAAGAGTGAGGGGTGGGGCGTGGGACTGTTTAATGTTATTTAAAGATGATGGCGAAAATGATGGTTTGTGCGTTGTATGATTTCTAATTTAATGTTAAAGGATCGGCATTATGTTAAGTTGTTAAGGGACAGATGGAAAGATTAGGCTTACCAATTATTCTAAAATCTGTATCCTTAATGTTAAAAAAAAAGTTTCATAAGTTTCTCTCTTTCCTATAGGCGACGAAATAGGTCGAGTTTTGCTTCAAACTTTTCCGAAAATTCACTGTATTTTCTCCGTCCCGGTTAGTGCACTCCTCTGTACTTAAAACACTCTCATGCACTACAACGGCACTCCCATGCACTAAAATAGCACTCCGTCGCACTTAGCGACAGATGGGGAACGGGAGACAAATGGGTAAAGACGAAATTACCCCATTTGGTGCGAGAAAAGGTAAATTTCCTTCTCCATTCGTGCTACTTCACACGTTCACACATACACACACACACACATACATACATACATACACATACATACATACACATACATACACACACCTACACACACACACGTAAACACACATCCCCTTTTCTCTTCATTCTCCCGCCTGATCTCCGTCATCCACAATTGCTACATTGTATTGTCCGTCAGTCCAGTCTGGCGGCTCCCTGGAGGGGTCAGTGGTCTCGGGGCACAATCAGTCTGACCAACAAAGCACAGCGGGTCTGGTCAACCAACGAGGGCAAACCAATCAGCTGACCACAGAGTATCAATGCAAACCAGACGACCGAAGCAAAGAACTTAATTAGTCCGACAATTGGCAAAGTGTCATTTTGTCTTTTGTGTGTGTATGTGTGTTGGCGTGCGGGTGTTTGGGTGTGTGCGTGTTTAAATTAGTTTTACCTTTTGATTTATGTATACATTTGTTTCTCATTATTATATCTTTTGAACGCTATCAGTCATGTGTTGTATTCCATTCAGGTCAACGCGTTTGACCGACCGCCATACCCAAGTATAAAGACATACTTATTAATGCTTGTAGATTTTTTGTTCACTGTTCACGACAATTGTAAAAATTAATATACAGGTTAAGAGTGAACGCATGGAATACTAAATATTCCACAGGTATTCAGTGTATTTGTTGCAAAAATATATCACTTTACCATAATTTTTTTTATTTAAATGTCCAGCTTTAAATGAAATATATGAAAACCATTTGACTGAATATGGACATTCTTTAGATGATGCATTACATCATTCACAGATAATAGTAGTTGTGAAAATTATTGCAATGACGCCTATTGTTATAGTTTGGTGTTTAATCCCTCTTCCCCTTTCATTCCATTTTGTTATAAAGTTTCTTAATTGTGATTTGATTGACATTGTTGTTGCTATTAATTGTCTAATATCACCTGAATGTGTGAATAGACAATAAATGAAATATTGATTGGTTGACGACTCTTTGTCTTGACAAAAGTGTGTTTAGTCCCGTCCCGTCTTCTAATACATCAGCATTCTGAGTAGTCAATGAAAGATTCCATTTTCCACCGTCCACTCCCACTCTCCCTTTCCAGCCCACTTCCAATTCCACCTACCTTCCTCTCATCATCACCGTACCTCACCTCATCTGTCCACTTCCCGCCTTTAAACGAAATTATTCCAAAACACGACACTGGTGGCTGTTCATCTTAATAAAGAATATTTGCCCCCGAGGAATTGCCTTAAGAAGGCCCTCGACAAAACAAAAAAGATATACCCACAGCCTCCAGAAATTGACGTAATATTATTGATGGGTCTAGACAAGCCCCATTTTTCTCTCCCGCCTTTGGTCAGTATTGCGTTAGTGACAGTGATTTTCTCACTCCCGTCGCGCTAATCTGACATTGTCTAGAGGGAACTACTCCAATGCTGAATAGTAAGTATAGTGCCAGAGTAGTTGTGTGTCTACAGGCCCTGCTACATACAACGTAGCCGAGACTCGCTAAGTATCTTTCACAAGCCTCGGCAACTGTTAACCAGGCTTATTATTTATTTATTTATTTATTTAATCGTTCTTATATCGCGCTTTTCCAGCTCAACAGCTGCTCAAGGCGCTGACCAATACTGTCACGTGGGGTTTATGGGCTCTGCACAATGGAATTATGGACCCTCACGTTTATTCGGTGGGAACTGCTAGTAAGTCACCCTATGAATTACTTTAATAAATTTATTTGTTTAGCTCGTTCTGTGTTAAGGTTGGGGTACAGAAATAGATAGAAAAATGGTAAAAGAATACTGTCACACTAGCTTTCACACGGCTATGAATCATATGTAGTCCAGCCACTTGATAACAGTTAAAATCACACATTTATTTCTTCTACTCTATACAAGGTTCTCTAAGTACTAATCTAACTTAAAAAGTCTCAGTCACTGCTAATAGTTCGATCGCTGATAGTCTAGTATAGGCAGCTGTTTTTTCTTCCTCGGGCACTTTGCTATAAGTTTATGTAGATTTGGACTACTGTGGTCCGTTTTACAGTTTCTGAAGAGTTGGACTACTGTGGTCCTGTTATGATCAGTTTAAGTGCACCTTCGCCTTATGCACTTAACTCATGTGTGGGGTGTTCGAAGTCCTTCTGTGAGGTAGCTTCTGGTACACCTTTGTCGTTGTGTAGTTGGGTTCCCTTGCCACGCTGTGGGGTCTGACAGGGTGTTTCTTCGGGTAGCTCTTTCCGTCTTGTGCGGTAGAGTCTCCTCAACCAACTAGTCGTTTCTGTGGAGTAGGGTGCACAGGATAGCTCGGGATAGCTCGCCTGCTCGTCTGTAATATAAGAGACGAAATTCTGCACAACCCTGAATAATCGGTTTGTGCAGAGCGTCTCACTGAAAGCCAAAGTAGCCCTCAGTGATAGCTCCACATCTCTATACATAAGCGACGAACATTCTGCTACTTCCGGGGTCCACTGGAATCTCACTCTAAATTCCTATACATACATAAATATAAATCGTGTCTAACTATACACATACAGAATTAATAATAATATAAACATTCAGTGGTACAGTCACTGGTCTGCAAACATACATATAAGTTAAACAACAGTGGTTCCGTACGGGATACAACATGGCGGCGCAACCGGTCGTGTTTCGCCTCGTGGTCGGCTCTTCCACGTGGTCCCGCAAATTCGGATTAATAATTCACATTTATGCATAGCAAATTCCACAAACATAATTTCAACAATAATACAAATATATCGCGATGAAACAGAAGGGTGTTCATTTACCTGTTTGACAAGTTCAGGCCCGTTGTGACTTGAGAGAATTCTAAGATTTCAAAGTCCTGCTTCCTGGTCTATGAGTGAAGATAGTTCTCTGCTAGCTAAGTAGATGTTACTTCTTCCTCGTCTCACACACGACTGATTCAAACTGTGTTAAGATCTGACACAGTCAGAACTGCTCTACCCACTGAGCCTGCTCTGATTGGTTAAAACGGTCCGATTCAAAGCTCAAGTGCTGACTCACTGCGATGTGGGTGGCTCGCTCGCTGTGTGTGGTTTACTGTGTAATTTAATTGCTGCTGTGTAATAGTCTAACTTCTCTACTGTTACAAAGACTACACATGGCTAAATAGTCAACAAGCAGAGTTAAAACTAGCCAGTTCGTGACAGGCTCCCTCAACTGAAAAAAGGCGATGACTACTGGATTCGACCTTTTTCTACTACAGAGCCTAGTTTAACACTGCACTATCCTAGGGTCCTATTTACAAACTAATTAAGTTGCTCTACCTGAGCTGCAATGCTGTGCCAGGTAACTATGGACACTAGTGACAGGGTATTACTGGGCGGGGACGAATTCTGGTGCTGTGGCCCTTAGTTGTGTTGGGTGGGCGACAGCTGCTGTGTCCTCCACGAGATGGCGACTGAGGTAGTCGGCTCCGTGGTTCTCTTTGCCGGGGATGTACTCGATCTGGAATGAGTACGCCTGAAGGGTGAGTGCCCATCTCATCAGGCGAGAGTTCAAGGATTTGGAGGCTGCCAGGAACGATAGTGGTTGGTGGTCCACCTGAACTGTGAAGTGGGTCCCATACAGGTAGAGTTGGAATTTCTGTATGGCCCAGACTAGTCCAAGGCATTCCTTCTCCGACGTGGCGTAGTGGGTCTCGGCGGGTCTCAATTTTCTGCTGGCGTAGGCGACAGGGAATAGCGTCTCCGCATTCTTGGGGTCGCGCTGTAGCAGTACTGCTCCGAGGCCTAAGTCGCTTGCGTCGGTGCGAAGAACGAATGGCTGAGTCAAATCGGGTAGGTGGAGTACTGGCGCCGATGTCATTCTGTCCTTGAGTGTTTGGAATGCTGTCTCGCATTCCGCTGTCCATACGACTTTGTCCGGGGCGATTTTCCGGGTTCCATTTGTCAGAGGTACGGCGATGCTGTTGTAGTTGGGGATGAACTTCTGGTAGAAGCCGCAGAGTCCTAGAAACGACTGCACTTCCTTCTTTGTCTTGGGCCTAGGAGCGTCGAGTAGGCGTTTCACTGTCTTTTCTACCGGTCGCAGGCTTCCTTGACTGATGGTGTGTCCCAGAAATTCTAGTTCTGTGAATCCAATCTGACATTTGGTGGGTCTTGCCGTCAATCCCGTGTCTCTGAGGCGGGCGAGTAGTTGCTGTAGGAGCGTGACATGTTCCTCCCACGTAGGTGTTGCGATGAGGATGTCGTCCATAAACGAATGTAGGTGCTCGCTGCTCAGGGGTGCCAGGAGTTTTCGCATCATGGCGCTGAAGATGCTGGGTGCGTTGTGGAGTCCGAATGGAAGTACATTGAACTCGAAGTGTCCTTCCATAGTGCTAAACGCTAGGTACTTTCGGACTTGCGGTTGCACTGGTATCTGGTAGTATCCTTTGCTGAGGTCGATGCGTGAGAAGTACTTCGCTCGCTGTAGCTTGGCAAATAGGTCTGTCTGGTCCGGGAGTGGCTCTGGCTGGAACTGCGTTACGGCATTCAGCAGTCTGAAGTCGATGCACAGTCGATGCTCTCCGTTGGGTTTTCGCAACAATACCGTGCCTGCGCTGTAGGGTGAAGTAGACTCTGAGATGATTCCGGCTGCCAGTAAAGTGTCTATCTCTTCCTTGATGGCTCGCTGCTGAGACAGTGGCATCGGGTAGAGCTTCTGGCGGACGGGTGTTGGGTCGGTCACCGTTAAGGTTACTTCAACGAGGTCTGTCCTCCCTGGTCGGTCTGTGAGCACAGTCTGATGTTGTCGAATGACCGGTAGTACTTGCTGTTGCTGTTTAGCGGCTAGGTCTCCGTTGAGTATCACGTCTTTGTAGGTTTCTTTGGAGTGCAGGGGATACTCTACTGCATTGGTCTCCATGCTTTCTCCTTCTTCCGCGATGGCGATGGCTAACAAGTTGTGAGTGCTGGGGGTCGCTGGTCGGTCCGTGTACTTCTTGAGGAGATTGATGTGGTGGTATCGGGCTCTCCCGTTCACCTCTACTTGGTGGACTGTCTTGGATTTCTTGGCAGTCACCCGGTACGGTCCTCTCCAAGCGATGTCCAGCTTGTTGGTACCACTTGGAAGTAAGAGTAGCACTTGATCGCCGACTTGCAGTTCTCTGTCCTTCGCGTGGCGGTTGTAGTACTTCGCCTGACGGGCTCTTGCCTTCTTCAGTGCTTCACCAGCTTTCTTCCACGTTGCTTTGAGGGTTTCCTGCAGGTCTGCGACGTACTTGGTGGCACCTCTTGGTGTGTCGTCTATCTTGGCCTCCGTCCAACTTCTGCGTAGGGCTTCTAGCGGTCCTGCTAGAGGTCTGCCGAATAGCAATGTTGACGGGGTGTAGCCTGTGGCTGCATGGGGTGTTTCTCGGTATGCGAACAGTGCCGCATTCACGTAGGTGTCCCACGCTTCTGGATTGTCGTCGGCGACTTTCCTGAGGATGGTGAGAAGGGTTCCATTCAGTCTTTCTACTTGTCCGTTGCTGGCGGGGTGGTATGGTGGTGTGCGAATGTGATGAACTTGTATCAACTCGAACACGTCTTGCATCAGGCGGCCGGTGAACTGAGATCCGTTGTCCGTTCTAATGCTGTCCGGGAATCCGACTCTGGTAAAGATGGCGATGAGTGCATCTGCAATCTTCTTGGTGTCGATCGCTGGCAACGGGACTGCTTCGCACCACATCGTACATGCGTCGACGAGTGTGAGTAGAAATCTGTTCCTCTTCTTGGTCATGGGCAGTGGTCCTACTATGTTTACTGAGACTTGCTGGAATGGCACGCCGACTACTACTGATGGTCCTAAGGTAACTGGTACGGTGTGATGTCGCGGGGAATATCGTTGACATTGGTGGCAAGATTTCACGTAGCGCTTGACATCCTCCGTGATTCCTGGCCAATAGTAGTGTGCGCTGATTCTCTGCACTGTGGCTCCAATTCCCATGTGTCCGCTGAGTGGCATGCTGTGGCCTAATTCTAGTACTTGGGCTCGAAGGGTGGCTGGCAGTACTAGTTGGGTGTGATCTCCATCTCCTTGTCGATGTAGAACTCCCTGTTCCATGTAGAAGTCTCCCTTGTGCGGGGGTGTGTGCGCCTTGGGTAGCTTCTGGAAGCACTTCGCTATCGAGGTGTCTTCTTTCTGTGCTGTTTTGATCTCTTCGAGTCCTGGATTCGGAGCGAACTCGGGCTGGGGTGGTTGGGTTTTAGCTTGGGCCCTGGTTTGCACTGCAGCTATCTCTACAGTTTTAGGGGGCGTGCCTAAGAACACATACCTACAACCTAGCACTAGATCATACAGGGGTTTCTGTAAAACAGCTGCTTGGATTCGTCCTGTGACGTACCTACTCTCTACTTCGATCCATGCTATTGGGCAAGTAGTCGTCGGTTTCGTCAAGTCTGCTCCTTGTAAGTCGACTGTCTTGTCTGTCAAGTCCGCGCGCGATACAAGAGATTCGCTGACTATCGCGTCGTATGATAGACCTGTGTCATACAGACAGTTCGCTTCTTTTCCGTTGACCTTGACCGTGTCTGTCACCGATGGGTGATCTCCGATCGTGAGTGGCTTGTTACCGCTACTTTGAGTTAGAACTCTGTGCGCTGGCCGGCTTTCGCGCTCTTCCCTACGTTGTGCGGCCAACTTGAAACATTCTGCGGTGGAGTGATTGTTTCTGTTGCAGAACGAACAATACCGTCTCTGTTCTGCGGGACCTCTTTTCCCGAATTCCGTGTTGGGTCCTTTATTTTGCCCAGGTCTGGGGTTATTCGGCTTATTCGCGGTGCGCTCTTCCCGGTTAGGGCTTCGTTTCTGTGCCTCTTTCCCGTTAGGCTTTAGGTCTCGCCTGAAGCTCTTGGCTTCTCCGTGGGCGGCCACGTACCTATCTGCGACCTTGACCAGATCTTCCAGTCTTTCCGCGCCCTGCTCTACTGAGAATGTCCTCAGCTCGGGGGTCATGGTTTCCCGTAGCTGTTCCCATACTAACAGTTCTGTCAGTCCATCATACGTCTTAGCCGTGGCTGACTGGCTAATCCACTTATCCAGCGTTGTGGACAACCGATCCGCGAACTGCGCATAGCTCTCTCCTTTCACTCTCCGATTGGTGCGGAATTTTTGCCGATAGCATTCTCCTGTCAGTTCGACTCCCGTTAGGAGTGCCTCTTTTACTTTGTGATAGTCAGTCACTCTGTCAGTCGGTAGCTTACTGTAGATGTCATAAGCCTTTCCTCTAAGCCCTTGACTAAGCTTAAAGGACCAATGAGTGGGATCTAGTTTGTACTCTGTTGCTAGACGCTCAAACCTAGTCAGATAGAGATCTAGACCTTCTTCTCTCTCATTGAATGTGCCCAGTGGAAATGACATTCCTTGTACAGGGTTGGATGCTACCTCTAGCTGATCTGAGTGGGGAGGGGTTGAGGAAGAACTTGAAGCTCCTGATCCCAATCTTCTTAGCTCTAACTCATGCTGTCTTTCTTTTTCCTTTTCTTCCCTCTCTTTTTCTTTTTCTGCCCTCTCTTTTTCTTTTTCTGCCCGCTCATACTCCCATCTCCTAACTTCTGCATCTCTCTCTGCTGCTACCTTCTTCTGTTCTGCTTCTAATTCTAATTTCTTTTGTTCTCTTGCTGCTTCTAATTTCTTCTGCTCTGCTTCTAATTCTAATTTCCTCGTTTCTCTCTCTGCCTCTAATTTCTTCTGCTCTGCTTCTAGTTCTGCTTTTCTCTGTTCTCTCTCTGCAGCTCTCTCTGCCGCTTCGAGTTTCTTCGCCTCTCTCTCTGCTGCTCTCTCTGCCTTAGCCTCCTGCTTCTCTACCTCTGCATTGATATACGCAATTAGGTCTCCCCCTGCTAAGTGTAAAGCTTCCCCTAATTCCTTGAAGCGCAATCTCAAGGCCACTGGGTCCGACATTGCCAAACGTGTCTATGAACAACCTCTGAATCACGTGGAATACCAAAACACTAGCAATATTGCAAGTCAATAAAAACAATGCAAAGACAATCAAATTCGTAATCAATAATAGAATAAAACAAGAGTCAAATGGCATACAACAGTTACTTAAGCAAAACCTGCAAAAGAACAATGCAACATACAGGCACAAAAATATTTGAAGCAAAAAAGTTTTTAACTAAAGAATAGTGCACCCAAACTGATTAGTCCTTGTTACCACTATTCTAAGTTATTCTACTACTCCTACTGTTATCTAATTTTATTGTACTTAGATCCGGTTATACCCAATTCCTATTATCCACAGATCCTGGCTAGGCTCGCCAATTAAAGTGTCACGTGGGGTTTATGGGCTCTGCACAATGGAATTATGGACCCTCACGTTTATTCGGTGGGAACTGCTAGTAAGTCACCCTATGAATTACTTTAATAAATTTATTTGTTTAGCTCGTTCTGTGTTAAGGTTGGGTACAGAAATAGATAGAAAAATGGTAAAAGAATACTGTCACACTAGCTTTCACACGGCTATGAATCATATGTAGTCCAGCCACTTGATAACAGTTAAAATCACACATTTATTTCTTCTACTCTATACAAGGTTCTCTAAGTACTAATCTAACTTAAAAAGTCTCAGTCACTGCTAATAGTTCGATCGCTGATAGTCTAGTATAGGCAGCTGTTTTTTCTTCCTCGGGCACTTTGCTATAAGTTTATGTAGATTTGGACTACTGTGGTCCGTTTTACAGTTTCTGAAGAGTTGGACTACTGTGGTCCTGTTATGATCAGTTTAAGTGCACCTTCGCCTTATGCACTTAACTCATGTGTGGGGTGTTCGAAGTCCTTCTGTGAGGTAGCTTCTGGTACACCTTTGTCGTTGTGTAGTTGGGTTCCCTTGCCACGCTGTGGGGTCTGACAGGGTGTTTCTTCGGGTAGCTCTTTCCGTCTTGTGCGGTAGAGTCTCCTCAACCAACTAGTCGTTTCTGTGGAGTAGGGTGCACAGGATAGCTCGGGATAGCTCGGGATAGCTCGCCTGCTCGTCTGTAATATAAGAGACGAAATTCTGCACAACCCTGAATAATCGGTTTGTGCAGAGCGTCTCACTGAAAGCCAAAGTAGCCCTCAGTGATAGCTCCACATCTCTATACATAAGCGACGAACATTCTGCTACTTCCGGGGTCCACTGGAATCTCACTCTAAATTCCTATACATACATAAATATAAATCGTGTCTAACTATACACATACAGAATTAATAATAATATAAACATTCAGTGGTACAGTCACTGGTCTGCAAACATACATATAAGTTAAACAACAGTGGTTCCGTACGGGATACAACATGGCGGCGCAACCGGTCGTGTTTCGCCTCGTGGTCGGCTCTTCCACGTGGTCCCGCAAATTCGGATTAATAATTCACATTTATGCATAGCAAATTCCACAAACATAATTTCAACAATAATACAAATATATCGCGATGAAACAGAAGGGTGTTCATTTACCTGTTTGACAAGTTCAGGCCCGTTGTGACTTGAGAGAATTCTAAGATTTCAAAGTCCTGCTTCCTGGTCTATGAGTGAAGATAGTTCTCTGCTAGCTAAGTAGATGTTACTTCTTCCTCGTCTCACACACGACTGATTCAAACTGTGTTAAGATCTGACACAGTCAGAACTGCTCTACCCACTGAGCCTGCTCTGATTGGTTAAAACGGTCCGATTCAAAGCTCAAGTGCTGACTCACTGCGATGTGGGTGGCTCGCTCGCTGTGTGTGGTTTACTGTGTAATTTAATTGCTGGTGTGTAATAGTCTAACTTCTCTACTGTTACAAAGACTACACATGGCTAAATAGTCAACAAGCAGAGTTAAAACTAGCCAGTTCGTGACAAATACAAGGTCTAACTCAAGCCGCCAGATGCGCCCATTTGCAACCTCTGGGCGCATTGTCTGACGCCCAGACAACTGAGCCCAATCCTGGGCGACCGGGGATGAGGGAGAAGAGACCTAGTGCTGGGTGTATTTGTGTAGCCGGCACTCACCCGTCTAGGACATGAGCGTCAGGATCTTTAAATTCCATGTGATGAAATGCCGCGTGCACAGACTAGACCTCGATATATACTCTCACCCGAAGGAGTAGAGGCGCAATGTCTTAAGGTAACTGTGTTACGTTGAAAGGCGAAGGATAGTATGTCTGAAACGCGCACGATAGATCTAATCGTTTCGCTTTGCAAAGTATTCAATAATAGAGTGTATTTACCTTTGATTTGAGTTTGCGTTGTTGTTAGAAGAAGCTTTGTATAACGTTGATAATTTTTGTTAGTCGATATTATTGGAGAATTCTCTAGATCTGCCTGTTTACTATCGATCGAAGTTTCGCGATATTTGAGAACATTCTTGGACAGAAAGGAAATTGTATGACGTAAAACAGTGATGTCGAATTTATTTATGATGGGTTATAATTGCGTCATACTCGATCGTTACACCGTGTTCTGGAGTAGAGAAAAACTATATATTCGATGCTCTGTGGGTTGATAGTGAGTTGGAAAGTAAAAAGTTGAGAATGGAAAAGCGATTGAGCGATTGTATGCAGTTGTTGATGTGTGCTGAATAAAAGTGGAAAACTTCATACGACGACGCCGTGTCTTGTTGCTGAGTGAGCAGGCTGCGTGGATAAACGAACCTGAGTTACACTTTATCAGGTTTCAAGCATCGGGGCTGAATGAACTGATAAAAAAAACAACATCGAGTGTAACAAACCCTTTCTCTCATCCCTTCCCTCTGTCTTCCCTAGCCCCTACCCCCCGGCCCCCCCCCCCCCTTTTTTTTTTTTCTTTTACTCCGGGCCGTCAACGCATAACGAGCTTCGAACTCTTGCCTTTACAGGCTGCAATGTTATCGTCCGACATTCCACTACCCTCCATAAACCACTGAGCCAACTGCGCTCCCGCTCTCCTATTAGGCCTACTAATGGGGAGGAGAACGTAAGCCTCGGCTAGTCTCAGTTACGCCGTGTGCGTTCTCCGCTAATATCTTAATACAGCCTGTCTGAGCCTGTCGAGGCTAGCGCCCAATACAGATCAATCAACGTACAAGGTATACCTCAGCGGGGTCTGGCACTCTGTGTTCTGACGTACTCTATCCAGCATCGAATGATTATGGTCGGCTGTATCATATGATAAAGCTGGATCGTATCATTGCTGGCTCTGTTTTGTAACTGGGCGTCCAGAGCTGTCAACGAAAAGATGTATACTCCGTGGCCATTATTCTTGATTTGTCTGTCTTCCCTTGGACACTGGGAGGTCACAATGGCAATTTTTTCCTCATTATTTTCGGGCTACTGGATTATTATTACTGATCCGCTGGCTACTAACACCTTTTGAATATATACCGTAACTGAGAAATTGAATGTCTATGAACTTTGAGATTTAAATTCTACAACCCATCATAGAGCGCATATGGAGTACGCTGGTTAAACGATAATCTGTGGTGCCTCAACGACATTTGAGTTACGGGATAGGATAGGATAGGATAGGATAGGATAGGATAGGAGCCCATCATGACCAAAGTGGCAGACGGGGATAACTATCCCAGATTAGAAGGGTTTAAGGACCTAAATCAACACTGAACCACCAGAGCAATCATACGGTTAAGATGAACAAAGAAAATGTTTTTATCTGAAGGCAGCACTTACAATAAACTCAACCTCCTGCTTTTGTGTGCTTTTAGTTGTTATAACTTACATGTAATATTTTCTTGGTCTCTTTAATAAAGTTAGGTCTCAACCAAGGGAACCTATTAGGCATAACAAACCTGATCTGGTTTTGAATTTCCTCTGGTTACTGTCGACACTATAATCTTGGTTTGTGTGTAGTTGAACAGTGAATGATGAATGATGAATAGGTCTTATGAGACACAGACCTCTTTCTGATATTAAATTCCGAACACGATATGACGGAATACCTAGACGTTCTCGCCACGTTGGGTGGAGAGTCTTTAAGGAAAGTTCAGAAAGTGGTAATAATGGCTGATGTTGTTGTTGTTGTTGTTGTTGTTGTTTTGGTGGAGGTTGAAGTGGTGGGAATAGTGATTTGGATTGAACTCAGACGTAAGGAGTGTTGGGTTCAATTCCTAATGGTGAAGTTTCTAGTGTGATTAGACTTGAAATTACTCTGTTGTTGTGTTTCCCTTCCTCGGCTGTGGCCTAAACATTCAGCAATTATTTAATGTTCTGGAGCACCGTTAATTTTGTATGTATGTATATATGTATGTATGTATGTATGTATGTATGTATGTATGTATGTATGTATGTATGTATGTATATTTATGTCTATATAAATATTTTGGTGGATGGATTGGTTGGGAGTATAATAATAATAATAATAATAATAATAATAATAATAATAATAATAATAATAATAATAATAATAATAATAATCTTATCATATCCCGTAACTCGAAGGTCGTTGGGGCACCACAGATGATCGTTTAACCAGCGTACTCCATCTTTCCCTGTCCTCAGCAACCCTCATTGCTTCGCTCAGTGTCAAGGCAGTCCATTCTCGAATGTTGTTCTCCCACCTCTTTTTCTGTCTCTCTCTCCTTTTCTGCCTCCTCGCACCGTGCATTGCAGGATGGTCTTTGCAAGGCCTAATGCTTTGGTGACATGGCCATACCATCGGAGTTTCCGTTTCTTCTCCGTTGTTGTTGTTGTTGTTATTAATATTATTACTATATTCAACAAACTATTGTGTGCATGCTGAATAATAGAGGCTAGCGCCTTGAGAAGCTCTCTGAGCTTTTAAGTGCGCTATATAAGAACAGTCTCTTTATTTTTCATTTTATAAATTATTATTTTCAGAAAAAGTTCTGGCAGGCTCAACATCTTCATTTAATCCTTCGAGATGTCTATTCTCTTCTTCAGAAATTATTAAATCTTGTTGTTGTTCTTCTTCTTCTAATTATCATTATTAATATTATTATTATTATTATTTTTATTATTATTATTATCGTCGTCATCATCATCACCATCGTCATCACCATCATCATCGTCATCATCATCATCATCATCATCATCATCATCATCATCATCATCATCATCATCATCATCATCATCATCATCTTTATCTTATGTGAGGTGTTGTGTGTTTTTTGAGGAAAAGTTCGTTTAATTTCTGAGAGAGCGACGAGCAGACGTTCCCCGTCTACATCGTCGCAGGAGCATATACATCAACACCAGCGTGGTGCAGCGTCGCATACGACGAGGACAGCGGGCCCTGCGTTAACGAAGGCGACTAGAGACAAGCATCCACGCTACTGCAGAGTGCGTACTGTTCTAGAACAGTCTAGAAAGGCGCAGCATAATCAAGAACTTTCCAAAAGTATCAAGATGGCTGACTTCTGGCAGAAAGAACTTAAACTGAATCTAAAAGGCAAGCAGCTAACGGAGCACGTCAAGTCTCAGGAGAGAATATAAGGAAGAGTACTCGAAGAACAACGTCGGCGTGAACACAGAGGATTAGAAGGCAGCGTCAAGGAAGAGAAGCGCAGCATGTTCGAGAAGAAAGAGCGTACGAACAGAAGCGCCTTGAAGCTGAGCGTAAATTCCAGCCAGAATTGGCGCGTATCTAGCAACAACAGAACGCGCCACACATTATCAGCGACCACAAGGTTCCGAAATTTCCAGCGTTCGTCGACGGGAAGGATCAGATTGACAGTTATCTGGCGAGATTCAAAAGGTTCGTTGAAAGCTCCAACTGGTAAACTCAAGACTGGGCGATTCGACTCCGTGCTGTTCTGACGGGGCAAGCACTGGAAGTTTACACCAGACTGTCGAACGCTGAAAAGCCCTATTGCAGTGCTACAACTTTACAGAAAAGGGCAACCGTAAACGCTTCCGTGAATGTCGGCCTCTGTCAGACGAGACGCCAAAACAGTTTTTTGGAGCGCCTGTCGTCATATTTCAGAAGTGGGTGGAATTATCAGGCCAAGGATAGACGTACGATAATCTGCGTGACCTGATTGGGAAGCAATTCCTTAATGCTTGCCCTAAGGACCTGGCGACCCACTTAGAAATGCAAAGGCTGCAGATGCTGAAAGATGTTGCTGATTCTGCTGAACTATATTTCATCGCTCACGGGAAGACCTTGGGGCCACCCAAGGCGACGAAACATTTTTAGAAGACTGGAAACTATGGGAACCAAAATCAAGGAAACCAGACAAGTCAAGGACAGACGAACTCCACGCCACCTTCTAGGAAAGGGCACTCAAGAGGGTGTTTCACCTGCAACGCCACAGACCACAGAGCTGAACTGCTAACTGTCCTCAAAACAAAGGTAGTGGACAGCAGATCAATACGGACAATATAGCGGCGGGCAGCCGACGGAGGCGTTTCTTCAAACGACGGCAAACCAATAGCTCTGACCATTACGTCTGCGGCCAGGAGAGATAGGGTGACTACGCCACTGAAGGTCGCCGACAGCTCCAAAGCCACCATCGTGGACAGAGAGAAGCTAATCCAGCTCCAGTAAGCTGATGGTACTTTAAACAAGTACAGGAAACGCCAAGACTACGTGACCAAGGGCACGGTCTATTTCGAGGTGAACGCCAAGATCCTGTACATAATCTTCCAGCACCCGAGGGTCAACGGAGGGAAACCACTATGTCAAGTCTTGGTACCGTTACCACTAAGGCGCCAAGTGATGGAAGTAGCTCATGACTGAAGAAGACGTCGGACAGAATCCAAGCAGTGTCCTACTGGCCAGGACTTCATGCCGACGTCAGCCTCTTCTGGCGATCAGTAACCAACAAATGGAAGGTAGACAATCTCTCTCCCAAACGTGAACCAGGCGCCTCTCATTCCGCTACATTTGTATTTGCGGTGGTAGTTGGTGCTGCTTTCTCGTTATATTTATTTGATTTTTGTTTTAAAAGGGTGGGGGTGGGGGCTGTAAATGTTCTGGTTTTTGGCTGTTTTAAATGATACTTTTCTTTACTTTACTAGCGTTTTGCACTCAGTACTGAAATGTTGCTATTGCTTTGAATATATGCTTTGAATGTTTAACGTTTGTGTTGTCAACTTTATAACTGTGAACTCTCTCTCTCTCTCTCTCTCTCTCTCTCTCTCTCTCTCTCTCTCTCTCTCTCTCTCTCTCCCTCTCTCTCTCTCGCTCTCTCTCTCGCTCTCTCTTTGTATGCCGAAGCCTATAGAGCCATCTACAAACTGTCTTGTCCAAATAGAAAATGAAATAAGCGGTACCCACATTTCGGTACCATTACGAAGTCGCGTCACACATTCGATCACTGACGTCATTACGAACGACTTAGGAATAGGTCATGCCCTTTGGCGGGCAAAAGTGAAAGCCAAGGGAAGTAACTGCAAGTTTGACTGGCGCTTAAAGGGAAGGAACTGGAAATGACAGCTCTTGCTAACAGTCTGATTATCCGCGATATAAAACGGACGTCTAGTTTAGTGATGGCTATCCTGGGTATTCGGTTCGTTGTCTGGTACTGGGGTTATTAGTTAAAGGGATTCACTTTGACCACGTTCAATAGACAGATCTCTTTAACATTGACAGTGAATGTTGCCCTACTAAGAGAAGAATTAGCTAGCAACAAACAAACAACTCTTTCCAAATTATAGCTATTTTTTAAAATCGATAAATTGACGTAGTTTTGATGCCAATGAAAATCTACCCCTCTAGCGCTAATAATAATTTTTTTTAAAAATCATTTAATACTTTGTTGCGCGTTTTGGTGTGCTGTTAAACAAGGGACATCTTTCCCTGTAAGAACAGAAATGGAAAATTCAACTTTAACGGTCGGTTAACGGAGCACCGGGGGCTCACTGTATCGTTTAATGTAAGAACAATACGAATGTTAGGGTAATCCCGTTTTGGCCAAAAATAAACACATTCTTTGACTCGACTTGGGGCTTTTTAACACATAGGTTGGTAGTTGTAGAGTGCGTATGTGTTTTTGTGTTCTTGTTATTTTATTTTTAAAGTCTACTTGTACTAGTCCCTATAGGAAATCCTTTCTGAGGGGTTGAAGCTGCCAATAACGTGTCACGCAGCGCTTTTCCAGCTCAGGAGCTGCTCAAGGCGCTGGCCGATTTACAGGATCTAACTCAAGCCATCCGAGGCGCCACTTGCAGCCTTTGGGGGCATAGTTTAACTCCCGGACAACTGAGCACCACCTTTAGCGACCGTGTGTGGATTGGGGAGAACGGATGTAGAGCTGGCTGGGTGTGGTTTTGTGTAGCCTGCCCTCACCCGTCTAGGACATGAGCGTCAGGATCTTTAAAGTTCGTGCGGTGGAATGTTTCGGGTCCACAACTTGGAGAGGGGTCTAACGAAAACGGTGGTTTGAAAGTAGGGGATCTCGAGTGTGTATTTAGGCGCGTGCGTGGGTTCGTGTGGGCGTGAGTGTGGGTGTGTGTTTTTAAGAGGGAGAGAGAGGTAGAAGACGTTCAAGCGACAGAAGCACACAAACATATAAAACTATTAGGACTGCATAATTATTTTCTATTGGGACCAAAGATGTTTATTTTCGAGACAAGACGAACAAACTGACGTAAATGGGGTGTGTGGTTTTTTCTACGACCGTTAGACGCATTGCTTTTCCTGACTCTCTCTCTGTCTCTGTCTCTCTATGTCTCTGTCTCTCTGTCTGTCTGTCTGTCTGTCTGTCTGTCTCTCTCTCTCTCTCTCTCTCTCTAATTACGCACTTTATTTATTTGCTATTGTCCCATGATGTCAATGTTATAATATTAGGCTGTATTTAATCGTTATTTTCACAAAACCAAGGGCAAGATGTTAGAAAAGCGGATCGAACGCTTACTCTTTTACCCTTGCAAAATAAAATTGTTATATTATCCCCCTCGCTTGCTCTCTCTCTCTCTCTCTCTCTCTCTCTCTCTCTCTCCCTCTCTCGCTCTGTGTGTGTGAGAAAGAGCGCGCACGTGTGCGTGAAGGGGATGAAGTGGAATGGTGGCGGTGGTAGGGTTAGTTATTTATTGTTTATAAGGTGTGGTGACAGAGTAATGTAGCATTAACTTCCCTACCATCAGCAGAAACTCCGATGGCATGGTCACGTCACCAGAGCATCAGGCCTTGTAAGAACCGTCCTGCAAGGCACGGTGCAAGGAGGCAGAAGAGGAGGGAGATAGAAAAAGATGTGGGGAGGACAACATTCAAAAATCGACTGGCGTGACATTGAACGAAGCCGTGAGGGTTGCTGAGAACAGAGAAAGATGGAGTACGCTGGTTAAACGATCATCTGTGGTGCCCCAACGATCTTTGAGTTACGGGATAGGATAGGATAGAATTAACAGCAACAGCAACATCGCCCTCACCTTCATCACCAAGAACGATGCCTCGGTCACCAACAACAGCGGCAACACACCTCCACCACCATCACCACCGCCATCACCAAAATCGCAATATGCAACAAATTTGTCTTCCAAATGGTATATATATTCAAATTATATTTCTCGGCTGTCACTTTTATGAGTATTCAAGAAACAAGATTTAATCCCATTACTCGCCTTTTTTGGGGTGTGGAGGATACAAAAACATGAGCATAACAATGATAAAGCGGTTGTACAAAAAAATAACAGCAACATTACTAACATTTCAACTTTAACATTCACAACATCAATAGCATTTTACTAATATTATTAATATTCTTAGTATACGCACTTTCCTAATTTGTTTACATTTACTCAATTTTAGTAACACATGTTTTCTTTCCCGAAACAAATAACAGATAACAGAACTTTATTTTGCCAGGTGACAAGCACGAGGAATACACCTTGATGTTGGCACACATATTTATACTAAACACAATAACAAAGCCAACCACACCTTCGGGCAACCATCCACTTGCGGAAACACTCATACAAGACTAGGAATAATACTGACTGGAATATAGTAGAAACAGAATGATCAAATCAAATAGACGCACACATCCACACACACACGTGCGCGCTCTTCTCCGTTGGCCTGAGGAAGGAAATCCTCACCCATCACTCATCACTCACTCATCCTTTCTCCGTTGCCAGACAGGGAGTTGAGGTTTGTCACTGCTTGTGGAAAAAAACTGTTCTTGAAGCGGCAGGTACGGGTCTTCATAGTTCTGAGCCTTTTGCCAGATGGAAGCAGCTCGAAGAGGTGGTATCCGGGGTGGGAGGCATCATCCGCTATCTTTCTGGCTCTGCTCATCAGGCGTTTGGTATAGATGGAGGCCAGAGAGGGGAGGTCGGTGTCAATGATCTTGCTGGCAGCGGAGACACTATGGTCTAGTTTTTGTTTTTGTTGCTGGGATGCACCCCCCATACCACACACAGATGGAAAATGTTAGAACACTTTTTACCACTGAGCGGTAGAACTGGGTGAGGATTTCCTTCCTCAGGCCAAATATTTGGAGCTGCCTGAGAAAGTACATCCTCTGCTGTGCTCGCTTGATGATGGAGTCGGTATTGAGATCCCAGGTGAGGTCGCAGGAAATGAGTGAGTCCAGAAACTTGAATGACTCAACTGTCTCGATGGGCTGGCCGTTGATGAAGAGGGGGTCAATGGGAGTGGCGTTCCGACGAAAGTTAATCATCATCTCTTTGGTCTTGGAGGCGTTCAACTCGAGACTGTTGTAATTGCACCATGACACCAGCAGGTCGACTTCCTGCCTGTAGGCTGACTCATCTCCATTGGATATGTTACCCTCAACGGTGGTGTCATCGGCAAACTTTACGAGTTGAACTGACTCGTGATGGGAGGTGCAGTCGTTGGTGTACAGGCAGTATAGAAAAGGAGACAGGACACACCCCTGGGGTGCGCCTGTGCTCAGGGTCAGGAACTGCGAGATGTTGCTGCCTATCTTCACTGACTGGGGGCGGTTGAGGAGGAAGCTCAGAATCCAGAAAGAGATGGAGGGGGAGAGGTTGAAGAGCTGAAGCTTGTCGAACAGGGTCTGGAGAACAAATGGCACAAGTTAAACATTGACTTGCACGATAAATATTTACGATACAAATAAACATTTGTCGCAGATGCTTGTGTTTTGGACACTCAAAAATAAAGTGAAATTCATCTCCAATTGAACCCATATTGCAGTCCCTACAAAATCTTTCTTTCCTTATTACACCTTCCTTTTTTTCCTAATTCTTTTTGTAACTTATGATCTGAACAACGAAATTTTATCAAAGTAGGAATATAAATATCAGGTAACTGAGATACGTTTCACGGACAAACTGTAATTTAACACTTTTGTAGAAGAAACTTTTGCTGCTTTCGTCAAGAGACTGTTTCCATGTCAGTGTAAAGTTATTCTTTATGCTGTCTGGTTTGTTCACCTCATAAAGTTATTCTTTAAAGAGGTGGCTACATTTTTGTATAAAGAATCTGAACTCTGGAAATGTTGCGTCTTCCACACACAGTCATAACCAGTCTCAACCACAATAATCTTAATATACTTTAACCATTGTGATCAAATTCTAATCAGCGGGGCAAACTTATGTGACTGAAGCACGAGACTATTAAGGTCACCGAGGATTTTCTCAGGCTACTCCGGTTTCCTCCTTCCCTTCAATAATTGTTTTGAATGCAGTCAATTTAACATTTAACAAATAAAAAAAAGATTTCCTTTCCGTCTTCTAGTAGCGACTTTCCTTTACAACACATGTTTGAGTGATGAATGTGTGTTTGTTGTGCATGTAGGAGTGTTTGTAACATGTGAGCGTGTGTATGTTGGTTACAGATCGCCGCGCTTTGAGTCTGATTTAACAATAAGACTCGTATAGCATCCATTATTATTATTATTATTATTATTATTATTATTATTATTATTATTATTATTATTATTATTATTATTATTATTATTATTATTATTATTATTATTATTATTATTATTATTATTATTATTATTATTACTATTATTATTAAATGTTTGTAGCTGTCAATATCACTACATGTTTGTGTCATTGTGTGTGTTCGTTCATGTGTGTGTTTGTGTGTGTGTGTGTGTGTGTGTGTGTGTGAGCGCGCGCGCGCCAGAACAAGAAACCTTCAAAACTTTGAAGCACGTACAACTTTCGTATCTATAGAAGTTTTAAAGATTCGGATTGTTCGTGTCTCAAGCAATCCTTTATGCGACGCTTTTAATTCCCTTGTTGAGGTTTTCGCCCTGCATTTCCACTTATCTGTACTTTTTCTTTGAAATTCATAGTTTTAATCGTGTCATTGTCGCCGTAGTTGTTGCATCTACAGCAACATTCACACTAGCACCAGCAGCAGTAGTTCTAGTAATAGTGGTAGTAATAGAAGCAGTATTTGTAGTTGTACTGATGGTAGTGGTAGAAGTAATAGTAGTAGTAGTGGTGGTTGTAGTTGTTGTTGTCGTTGTAGTCATCGTGGTAGTAGTAGTGGCAGCATTAATAGTAGTAGTAGTTGTGGCAGCATTAGTAGTCACCGTAGAAGTAGTGGCAGCATCCGCAATAGTAGTAGGCTTAGTGGTGGTAGTAGTAGTAGTGGCAGCATACGCAATAGTAGTAGGCTTAATGGTGGTAGTAGTAGTAGTGGCAGCATACGCAATAGTAGTAGGCTTAATAATGGTAGTAGTAGTAGTGGCAGCATACGCAATAGTAGTAGGCTTAATGGTGGTAGTAGAAGTAGTGGCAGCATACGCAATAATAGTAGGCTTAGTGGTGGTAGTAGTAGTAGTGGCAGCATACGCAATAGTAGTAGGCTTAGTGGTGGTAGTAGTAGTAGTGGCAGCATACGCAATAGTAGTAGGCTTAATGGTGGTAGTAGTAGTAGTGGCAGCATACGCAATAGTAGTAGGCTTAATAATGGTAGTAGTAGTAGTGGCAGCATACGCAATAGTAGTAGGCTTAATGGTGGTAGTAGAAGTAGTGGCAGCATACGCAATAGTAGTAGGCTTAGTGGTGGTAGTAGTAGTAGTGGCAGCATACGCAATAGTAGTAGGCTTAGTGGTGGTAGTAGTAGTAATGGCAGCATACGCAATAGTAGTAGGCTTAGTGGTGGTAGTAGTAGTAGTGGCAGCATACGCAGTAGTAGTAGGCTTCGTGGTGGTAGTAGTAGTAGGAGGAGGAGAGAAGGAAA
Organism: Oncomelania hupensis; assembly: GCA_036898135.1. Classification (NCBI taxonomy): domain Eukaryota; kingdom Metazoa; phylum Mollusca; class Gastropoda; order Littorinimorpha; family Pomatiopsidae; genus Oncomelania; species Oncomelania hupensis. The sequence continues at coordinate 66,227,249 of CM072519.1, forward strand.
TGTTGTTGTAGTAGTAAATGTTGTTGTTGGTGGTGGTGGTGTTGCAGTCATCTTCGTCCTTGTCGTTGGTTGTTGCTGCCCTGTTTTCGATAGGGGTGAATGGAATTTGGACGCGTTGAATGTGTGTGTGTGGGTGTGTACGCGTGTGTGCGTGTGTGTGTGTGTGCACACTTACACAGTGTTATCTGGACAAACCAGTGAACATCTACATAACATGTTTTGACACACCTACTTGTTTTGACGTCAGAACAATGATCCGTTAGGGTTAGGGCCGGGTTAGGGTTAGGGTTGGGGTTAGTGTTCGAACACTTAAAAGTACTTAAAAAGGGGGACAAATATGACCCATTGTCTGCACAACGTATGTGGCGTTTCAGGAAAGTCATGATAATACTGTGTCCCCTCGGCTGGGTGTGTGTGTGGGTGGGTGTGGGTGTGTGTGGCTAGGCAGAAACGCCTTTATTCTGACATACACTTGAACCTCTACGTACTTTCTTTTGACGGACCCCGTTATTTTGACGTCAAAACAGTGTTCCGTTAAGGTTAGGCCTATGTTAGGTTTAGGGTTAGGTTAAGGGTTTGGGTTAGGGTGAGAGTTAAGGTTAGCGTTAGCTTAAAAAAATGGACACATTTGTAAAAGTGTCAAAGTAACGTATGTAGAGTTTCATGAAAGTCATTACAACGGCGTTTCTACACGGGTGGGTGTGTGGGTGTGGGTGGGTGTGTGCCTTTCCTGTCCTGTCCTTTACTTCTCACCCCTCACCCCCTAACCCCAATCCCCGCCCCACCCACCCACCCTCTCACTCTCTCTCTCTCTCTCTCTCTCTCTCTCTCTCTCTCTCTCTCTCTCTCTCCGTGCTTTTCCTCATTATTCTTCCTTCTTTCCTTAACACTTCTTTTCTTTCTCGTTTCTTTCTTTCTCCTCTTACTACGCATATTTGTGGACAGAGGAACGCGACACATCACCATAAACTTATTGGCCGATTGACTTCTGCTGTATTCTGGCCTTTCCCTGGAGAAATGAGGGAAATCCCTTCATATCTCCTTCCCAACTCAACTCACTGTACTGTACTCAGCACGTCGCCGCATTGATCCACTCGTGTCCCCTTGTCTTACTTTCTTCACTATCTGCACTTGTTTTGTACTTTGAAACACGGGTAATCATATCTGGCCAAATGTCGGTCTGTTCGTCGTAAGGCTTAATATCTCAAGAACGGCTTTACCGATTTTGATGATAGTTCATATAGTGGGTTCTTCTAATCACGGGCCATCCTTCAGTTGCAGTTCGGTTGTCCGTCGCCCTGAATTGAACTTTTTTCTTTTTTTTTTGCAAAAACACTTTTGACTATCTCAAGAATAACTTAACCAAAATTCATCATCTTTACTTTATTAAAGTTCAAGGTAATTTGTGCGTTTTGTTAAATGTATTTGTTTATAATTTTGCAGATATTATTCTTGTGTATTTTTCAAGATCGCTGTGCGTGTGTGTGTTTGAGAGAGAGAGAGAGAGAGAGAGAGAGAGAGAGAGAGAGAGAGAGAGAGAGAGAGAGAGAGAGAGAGAGAGAGAGAGAATAAAACAGACCACAACTCAACTCGATTTATAAATGGATGCGGTTGTCTGGAACTACAATTTATATGGAATGTTATCTTGTTTTTGTTTTCTTCTCATCGTCTTCTTGTTTTTGTTCCTCTGGTTGTTGTTGTTGTTTTTGTTTTACTCCTTCTTGTTCTTGTTCTTTTTGTTCTTGTTTTTCGTCGTCGTCATCACATCATCATCATCATCATCATCATCATCATCATCATCATCATCATCATCATCATCATCATCATCATCATCATCATCATCATATCACATCATCATCATCATCATCATCATCATTGTAGGCGGTAGTCAACGAAAAGAAGAAGAAGAAGAAGCAAGAGCAGAAAGAGGAGAGGGTGACAAATAATGACAAAGATATTGGGGAGAGAAGCCAAGAATGTTGGAAATACAACACAGCAGATTAAAAGATTGTCTATACAATTTCGTCAAAACTCTTCGTCAGAAGTTGCAAGTTAAGGCCACTCATATAATAAGCTTAGTAGTAGTAGCAGTAGCAGTAGCAGTAGTAGTAGTAGTAGTAGCAGTAGTATAGTAGTAGTAATAGCATCAACAGCAGTAGTAGTAGTAATAGCAGTAGTAGTAGTAATAGCAGTAGTAATAATAATAGCAGTAGCAGTAGTATTAATAGTAGTATTTCGTCATGACGCTTCGTCAGAAGTTGCAAGCTTAGTCAACTTATATGGTAGCTTAGTTAGTAGTAATTATAGGAATAGTAGCAGTAGCAGCAGCAGTAGTAGTAGCAGCAGCAACAGTAGTAGTAGTAGTTGTTGTTGTTATTGTTGTATACATTATCGCAGATCAGTGTAAACACATTGTGTGAAAGCAGCTTAATACTTACTGTGTATAAGAGATTTAAAAAAAAAATTGTGTACGCCCTTCGCTCGCTTCATGCATGCCACAAGCAATTTTGCCCGCCTGAAAGGTTTATGTCTAAAATATCCTGAAATTAATATATTTCTGCTGAGAATGTGCAGAGTTTAATGAAGCGAGGGTGTCGTGGATTGCACACATAAAACCCCAGTTTTCAGCGCGTAAACCGGGATTTCTCGCGTGTAAAAAAAATTAATGTGTTTGTGGGCGGGGTGGGTGGGTGATAGACGTTTGCAGTGTGTATGGGTGTGTGTGTGTATGTGTGTGACGGGGTTTTTATTGTTGCTGGGCTCTGCACAATGGACTGCTATTACCTCCTCGCCTTAGTCTATGGGGATAGCTAGCTATCTCCCTATGACTTCACTTAGTACATTTATTTGTTTAGCTCGGTCTGTGTTTAGGCTGGGGTACAGAGATAGATTAAAAACTGGTAAAAGATCACTGTCACACTAGCTTTCACACGGCTATGAATCATATGTAGTCCAGCCACTTGATAACAGTAAAAATCACACATTTATTTGTTCTACGCTATACACGATATTCGAAGTACGAAACTAACTTAAAAGTTCAATTGTCAATGCGAATGGTTCGCTCGCTGATAATCTAGGCAGCTACTTTTTCATCATAGGGCACTGGATACTTTCTGCCTTTCTGGTAAGAGTTCTTGAAGAGTGGACTACTGTGGTCCTGTTTATACAGAGTTCTAGTGCACTGTTTCTTGTGGCACTTAACTGCGTGGTTGAAGCGCTGCGTTGAGGTCGCTTCTGGGACAAACTGTGTTGTCGTGGAGTCTTTGACTTTGTGGTTCGTCGGTTGGGCTATCTTCGCACAATGCTGGAGATGCCTCGGCAGCCAACTTTAAGCATCGACTTGGTTTTGTCTTTTGCTGAGTTGGGCTCACGATATACCGCCTGCTCGTCTGTAACATATGAGACGAAATTCTGCACAACCCTAATAGGTCTGTGCAGAGCGTCTCACTGAAGGCCAAAGTAGCCCTCAGTGATAGCTCCACACTTCTATACATAAGCGACGAACATTCTGCTAAGTCTTTTTTTTCACCCTTTTTCCCCAACCCCCTGCGCCCTGAGCATGCTGCCAGCATGGATATGTGCGCCATACAAGTGGACATCATCATCATCAAGTCTATGGTCCTCTGGAATCTCCACTCTAATTTCCTATACATATATAACCATAAATCGTGGCTAACTATACACATAAAGAAATAATAATATTATAAACATTCTCGGGTACAGCCACTGGTCTGCAAGCATACATATAGGTTAAACAACAGTGGATCCGTACATAATACAACATGGCGTCGGCCGGTCATGCTTGCCTCGTGGTCGGATTCTTCCATGTGGTCACGCAAAGTCGGACTAACAATTCAATTATATGCATAGTAAATTCCGCAAACATAATTTTAACAATAATATAAATGCATCACGATGAAACAGAAGTATGTTCATTTACCTGTTTGACCATGTCAGGCCGTGGCTACTTGATTGAATTCGAATATTCAACAAGTACTGCTGTCTAATCTTCTCAGGAGAGAGATTTCTGCTTGAGTGTACTGTGTACTGCTCAGCGTTTCAACGAAGACTGGCGTTCTATATCTTTGCTTGAATCACTCAGAACCGGTTCTATCTAACCTAGCTGTGTTCTCGTTGGATGAAAAATATAAGTGGCTGTAAAATTCGAAACTCCATCGTAGGCTGCGATGATGTCACCAACTGTGCTTGCATCAAGCTACAACTGTGTTACGCATGATCACTTAAGATAAGACAACTTTATTATCTTTTACAAGAAATTACATTGTGGTGTACAATTACAATCAACAAGGAATAAACATCACAATAATAATAACAACAATCATAATGACAATGAGGATAAAAATGCACAGTCACATATGAATATAATTACACTTATGCATGCTAACATTAAACGACAGCAAATGTGAAATGAGATTATTTTGGGCAAACAAAACACACACACACACACACACACACACATACACATGCCATTTATTAAGTAATGAGACAGCCTTTGGAATAAAACTGTTTTTCTGTCGTCTGCTTTAGACTAACAGTAACCTTTTAAGTCTTACCTGACTAAACAAGCAAAAGCTCAAAGGCAGTGGAAACGGGGCTCTTGTTAGTGTGTATGTGCGTGCGTGTGTGGGTGTGTGTGTGTGTGTGTGTGCGTAAAATAGCTTGATGGCACTGTGTACTACCCTCAGAAATGCGGTCGGCAGTGCAGCCTTTGGAACCACCAGAGACTGTATCACAAGGGCTGAATGGATATACACGCAACCAAGACTTCTATCAGGCTAGGCATCACAGAATCAGGTTAGGCATAACTCCATTGTTGATGTATTTTCGTACATTTCTATAGAAAGTGTAATGATAATTATGTACAACTTATGTTAATCTGATGAATAAAATTTGATACAACAACAACAAGATAATTATGTATAATCTGTACTGCATTTAATTTGAATACTGTCAAGGTAATCGTTATCCCAAACTGCACTGAATAAAATAGAAACTGTATTACACAATCCTCGCTACTTTGTACACGATTACGTAATCTGTACTGCATTTTGTAGGTATTCTGTTCTGTATTTTCCTTGTAATTTGTACTAAATGATGCATGTCCAGTGGCTGCACTGCATAGTTAAGCCCAGAAGAATTTTATATGATTAATTTGGTATAAATTTACTTGTTTTGCTACTAAGCATAATTTTAGTTTTAAAAATGTTGTTGTTTCTCTAATGGCAATTGTGTTAGTCAAGTCAAATCAAAAAGATTTTTTTTAAAATTGTAAAACATTGCAGTGAAATGTGTACATGTTTTTATTACATATGTTGCATGCGGTGTGGGAACTGTCAGAAGTGGTAATGCCTGTATGAAATGATTAGTGTTTAGAGTAATGACTTCCTGTGTTCGAGGAGATTGCCTTGATTCCGGTTGTTTTCATTATTTTCTCTAAATGGGGTGATGTCTCATTGTATTAATAATATGCATCAGATAACCTGAATACATTTTTGCTAAATGTGTGTGTTTGCGTGTGTGTGTGTGTGTGTGCGTGTGTGTGTGTGTTGGCATGTGTGTGTATGCGCGCGCGTAAGTTTGAGCGCTGAAGCTGTACGCGTGCATTCTTTCCATGCGCCCTCTAGGGCACTGCGTGAAAAAAAAAATCCCTTCGTTTTTTGAAATTGCAGCCGTAAAATCAGCCATTGGTGGCATGATTTTTGCATGCCCCGAGATCATAAAAATGGCAATCGTTATCTAGATGATGGCGCTAAAATGGCGGCCACCGCGGAGAAGTGTTCTGGGGCAGAAACGTATCACGTGGGGCGACGCTATAAAAGCAGGAAGAAGCATTACTACTGTCATGGCGGCTTTTCCCATCAGCCCCAGCACACCGGAAGTCTCCAGAGCTCATGCATATTCATGACGTCTGACAGATTTAGTCAGCCAATCGGAAGCTCGTGAAGCGCGCGAGGAAGAGTGTCAAGCTGTCACGCAAACCTATCGTCTGCTTCTGTCCACACTCTTCCTGATCTTATTGTATTTACGACTTGTCTCGCAAGCCTTGTTGCTCGGACCAGATCGCGCTATACATTCGGCTTTCTCGATGAAAAAAAAATTTGAATTTTTTATTTGTATGAAATAACCATACCGGACAGAAGATTTCAAGATGCAGTCTATATTAGGAGAAGTAATTACCGTTTCTTCTGACATCACGAAAACGTGCTTGGAAAATGCTTTGTTGTCAGACTCTCGTATGTTTCGGAAGATCCATTCTCTTGAGTGTCAATGTCAATGATTCTTTTTACACTTGCAAATTTTTTATGTCGCCTTTAAAGCACATGAAAGTTAGTCATTGTAAATAGGGTCCAGCGGTCTGGAAAGAGCTGAATCTGGACCACAACTTGGTTAATGGAGGGCTCATCTTTGATCCATATGAAAGAACTGCTGAAACAACCCTCATGGTAACACTGAAGGCACTCCATCAGCCGGTCACTTTACCATAAAGGCATCCCATGCAGGGGACCCTGAGGCTATATTCTAACTTATCGAACGCCCGTTTACAAAAACAAAATAGAATATAAACTTTATTATAAAATATTAAAAAACATACATATACAATGCCTACATTGCTAAATAATAATATCATAGAAAGCCCTGGTGTAATGTTTTCTTATATATTGACTGTGATATAATTTTTGTATATTCTTTAATTCATAACTAATTTTATCTTTGAATTGTGATTAGATTGTATGCTGTTCTTTACAGTTTATTTTAACCTGCATTTGTTTTCTACTTTTTAACACTTGTTATTTTAGACCTTCTTGAATAAAATCTCTATGTTACACTCGATGTTGGTTTTGTTTTTATCAGTAGTTGATTCAGCCCCAATGCTGAAATCCTGATAAGTGTAACTCGGATTCGTTTATCCACGCAACCCGTTCACTCAGCAACAAGGCAGAGTCGTCGTATGAAGTTGTCCAATTTTATTCAGCGTACATCAACAACTGCATACACTCGCTTTTTCACTTTTTTCTTTCTCTCTTCCTCCTCTACACAGTGCATCAATTATATAGTGTTTTTCTAGACTCCAGATAACGTTAGAATGTTCGAGCGTGACACATTACAACCAATAGGAATAAACTTCGTCATCACTGTCTTACGTCATACAACATTCTTCATCATAAAAGAAGCTCTCAGATTATAGTGGATCGAGCATGGACCCTCACAGCAGATCTACAACGAAGAATACAAAGCATGGAGATGAGGTGCTACAGAAGACTTCTGGGCATTTCCTATACCCAATGCATCACCAACGACGAAGTCCGACAGACCATCACACAACCCAATGGACAACACGATGACCTGCTCACAGTGGTGAAGAAACGGAAACTCCGAAGGTATGGCCACGTCACCAGATCATCAGGCCTTGCAAAGACCATTCTGCAAGGCACAGTGCAAGGAGGTAGAAGAAGAGGGAGACCGAAAAAGAGGTGGGATGACAACATTCGAGAATGGACTGGTTTGACACTTACCGAAGCCATCAGGGCTGCTGAGGACAGAGAAAGATGGAGTATGCTGGTTAAACGATCATCTGTGGTGCCCCTACGACATCCGGGTTACGGGACAGGATAGGATAGGATAGGATCTAGATTCTTCGATGATAGTAAACAAGCAACTCTAGAGAACTCTCCAATAATATCGACCAACGAAAATTATCATCGTTATACAAAGCTTCTTCTAAGAACAATGCGAATTCAAATCAAAGGTAAATACACTCTGTTATTGAATGCTTTGCAAAATAAAACGATCAGATCTATCGCGCGCGTTTCACACGCACCATCGTGCGTGTCGCAAACGTAACGCTCTAACGTCTGCTTATTTTTATTTAGTGTCATAACTGAAATTTTATCTGAATCTAATTTTTTCTCGAGTCTTCTCACCACTAGGCTTGTTTCAGCAGATCCTGTATGCGGATCAGGGGTTGTCCGGTCCTGATTTAGCTCGGAAGAGTCCGCTGGACCTAAAGCAATAATCACGTAATGCAATGTAATGTCGAGTCTTCGCTTATATAATTATGTACTGTTAACATGTCAGTTTTATCATGCCTTAACTTGGTCGCATGCTTTTTATATCACTGTACATTATTTTAATGTCGCGATTATTTTATTTCTTGAAAGTTTGATTGGAGAGTTGTCTGAGAATGTTTATGTGAATGAATATTGATGCCATATGTGATGTTTTATTCATTGACTGTGATATTGCGTCTTTGTCATGTTTGTCATGTAATGTTGCCCTGTTGTCAGATCTCCTTGTGTACAAAAGAGGACTAGAATCATCTTGTATGTTGTAGCCTATGTTGAATTATGCACTGAATGTAAACTTATTGTTACACTCGATGTTGGTTTTGTTTTTATCAGTAGTTGATTCAGCCCCAATGCTGAAATCCTAATAAGTGTAACTCGGATTCGTTTATCCACGCAACCTGTTCATTCAGCAACAAGGCAGAAGTCGTCGTATGAAGTTTTCCAACTTTTTTCAGCGTACATCAACAACTGCATACAATCGCTCAATCGCTTTTCACTTTCTCTCCTTCAACTGAAACAGTGCGGTACTATATAGTCTCTCTATACTCGAGAGAACGTTCGAATGTTCGAGCGTGACACAAATATAACTAATCAGAATAAACTTCGTAATCACTGTCTTACGTCGTATAACCTTATATAGGAAGGAAGCGTCTCGTAGTTACAACTAGATTTATCCACACGCTTCGATCGGCAGTAAACAACCAACTCTAGAAAATTCTCAAATAATATCGACCAACTAAAATTACCAACGTTATATGAAGCTTCTTCTAACAACAATGCAAAATCAAATCAAAGGTAAATACACTCTATTATTGCATTCTTTGCAAAATAAAACGATCGGATCTATCGTGCGCGTCTCACACGCACTATCGTGCGCGTTTCAACGTAACACTTATTGACAACCTTTTTGTGTTCAACATTAACATCATTATGAGAGGAGCAGCTCATTAAATCTCATGCCTTTATAAAACAACAAAACAAAGAAAAAAAACAAAACCTTTAGCGTTAACTTGAGATGTAACTACCTGAAGAACATGAGTACTTTTACATGTTACACCTCGTTTTAAACACATAAGCCTACTTCTGAATGCTAGAGAAGATTAAAATCACCGAGACCCCCCTCGAGTGCTTTGCGGAAAGGTTGAAAACAAAGTAAACATGTCAATGCCTCTTTCTAGCATTTGTTTTATGATCCCAAAGTGTCTGCCCTACTGCCTCGTAAAGTTTTGTATCTGCATGCATCTTGTTAGTGGTTTTCTTATCGGCATTCCCCCTTCTCCAATCATCCTCCCTCCCTCCCTCTCTCCCTCCCTGCCTCCTTAACCATACCTATTACCTCTCTCTCATCCTCAATATCCTTTGGTCTATTAAATTTTGCAATAGCATGCATCTTTCTGATATTGTATTTATTTATTTTATTTTTATTTTTTTGTGTGCTGTGTATCTCCTTCAAGTTTAACATGCGATTTTTGTCGAGTTGGCGTCATTGCGTCCTGCGAACTATTGAATCCCGTATGAAGATTGTAAAAAAAATAAAATAAAATAAAGATGTGTATTACATTTTTGTTTCCCTGTTGTATTTCATTTAATTTTATTTTTGACTTCATGTCTTTCTTTTTTTTTATTTCTGTTCTTCCCCGTTCTTTTATTTTATTTTAATTTTATTTTTACTTATCACTTCTTTTTTTTTAAATAGTTTTTTTCTTTGTTATTTTTTGTGTTTTATTTTAATTTTAAAATTTTCCTCTCCTTTATACCGTTTTTTCGTACGGTTATCATCATCATCATCATCATCATCATCATCATCATCATCATCATCATCTTCTTCTTCTTCTTCTTCTTCTTCTTCTTCTTCTTCTTCTTCTTCTTCTTCTAAATGGTCTTTTTCTTTTCCATAAAAATTACAACATTTCAACTGTTCTGTAACCCCTTGGGGTCATGAGCAATCTTGTCACTGTAGATTGTTCTAACCTATAAAGGGAACAGTGAAAGCCCCAGTTGAAAACCTGTCTTGCCTTTGTAGGCATGACTAATTCACTGCGGCAACAGTTCCCCCCGTTGGAGTGCCGGGGGTTTCGGTATAAATAGTATCCCCACTTTCTGGAAATTTAGTGCTTTAAATTCCCACTGTCGCTGTCTTCATCATTTGCTCTTTCCCATTCCTGAACTGTCCTATCACTCTGCTATACTTTCTTCTTCTTCGCTAGATCAATGACCTACCTTTTTTCTTGAAAACTCTTCCTGGACAAGACTCCTTGTTTGTGTATGAGGTCTGTTGGATTAGCTTGGGAGTGTTGGACGCTTTCTGCCGGGTGGTCACTAGGGCTTCCTATGATTGTATTATTTCGCACTATAGGCATTTTATATGTATGTGTTTTTTTGATGATTTATAATGATGGTTGTATTCTATTTTGTTTTTGTAACCGGGGTGTTCGCGTAGTTGAGGTCAACCCTCAGCCGTCCCCCGCGTGGGATGTCTTTATTGTAAAGTGACTGGCCGGTGGAGGGCATTCAATTTTCCCACTAGGGTTGTTTCGGCAGATCTTTTATGCGGATCGGGGGTTGTCCGGTCCTGATTTGGCTCGGAAGAGTCCGCTGGACCTAAAGCAACAATAAATCAATCAATCAAACTGTTCTGTAACTAACAGGGGTATTTCAGAATTGGCGTGCGTGTATGCGTGAATCAGTGTGTTCTCCTGTCTCACAACTTCTCTAACTCGTTACAATAAACTAAGATCTCACACCCTCTATTAAACAATTAACATAAATCAAAACATTGTCAACAAATACAAAATTTACAAGAATCAAATAAAATAAAGACAGTGTAATTCTGCTCACGTCAAGTGTAGCAGATTAAATCCGTTTTAAAGAATTATATAAATAAGTCACAAATAATAATACACTCCTAATGAAATAAACGATAGCTATAAATGTATAGTCACACCGCAGTTATGTTCCCATTCGACCGCTTATGGTCGAATGGTATGGTATGGCCACGTCACCAGATCATCAGGTCTTGCAAAGACCACCCTGCAAGACACAGTGCAAAGAGGTAGAAGAAGAGGGAGACCGAAAAAGAGGTGGGAGGACAACATTCGAGAATGGACTGGTTTGACACTGAGCGAAACAATCAGGGTTGCTGAGGACAGAGAAAGATGGAGTACGCTGGTTAAACGATCATCTGTGGTGCCGCTACGACCTACGAGTTACGGGATAGGATAGGATAGGATAGGATAGGATAGGATAGGATAGGATAGGATAGGATAGGATAGGATCGACCGCTTAATGTCTGATACGGCAATAACTCGTTCTTTAGTCTCGTACGCCGTTTTCTTCCTCTGCCTTCTTAATCTTCCTCCCCTTCTTCTTCTCCTTTTCTCTTCCTCGTCCTCCTCTCCTCAGTCTCGTGCTCTATTCCTCGTCCTCCTCTCTACGTCTTCTTCTTCGTCTCTTTCTGTCTTCTTATGCCTCTTCCTTTTCTTAGTCTAACAAGTCTTCATTCTCTTCCTCCTCCTCCCCCTCCTCCTTCTTCTCCTTCCTCCTCCTCCTCTTCTCCATCTTCTTCTTTATTCTTCTTCCTCCTTCTCTTCTTCTTCATCCTCACTTCTTCGTCCTCTTCTTTCTCGTCTCCCTCTTCGTGTTCCTATTCGTGGCCTTCTTCTTATTATTCTTGAGGATCCGCCGCTAAAGACTTCTGCAGACAAAGGAGTTAACGACAACGAAGTTTTCTAGATACATAAACTTTCTTTAGACAATTGCATATACCTCTCTCTCCTCTGTGACGTGACCAGTGCCGCAATCAATCGAACATATCAAATACAGCTCACAATATAAACAAACATTCTACAACTAATTATAACAACTAATTATTAAGTCAATGACACCATTTAATTTCATTCATACAAATGGAATGAATGCTTTACGCCGCATTTGTAGTTTGAATTTCAAATCAGTTAATTATCCGAATGAAGTTCGTTAATCCCAATTATAGTGACTCAACCTGTCCGCCTCCTCAACACTTCATCCTTCACACTAATATAAAAATGATTTATAATTTATTTTATTACACAACCCATACAATATCATCTTTCAATAATATTGTTACAGTTATAATACAACATTTTGAAATAATAAAACAATATATACCTGCAGGCACAGCTTCCAGAAGTCCGGCACAATCTACCTCCTGTAGAGCCAAGAAAAGAATGACTAGATTTCTTGCATGTACAGTAGTGAACTGTCATGTAATCAGCTCAACCAATTAAAATTTAGCTCTCACAGCAGCTACCAATATCGTCTTACCAGAAAACAGACTAACAATAATATAATGTCATTGGCCGCGACTAAATATAATACCGATCCGTGACATCTTCCTATTTATTTGTCCAGATTGGCCTCTTCTTCTTCTTCTTCTTCTTCTTCTTCTTCTTCTTCTTCTTCTTCCTTCTCCTCTTCCTGCTTTTATCACCATCCCTTCTGTCTCACCCCAGATTTCCTTCTTGTTCTCTATCTTCTCTAATCTTTCCTATGCAATTGTTGATGGACTGTCTCCTTCTTCTTCCTCTTCTTCTTCCTCTTCTTCTTCCCCTTCTTCTTCCTCTCATTTCTTCTCCTCTTTCGTCTTCATCCCCATCCTCGCTTTCTTCCTGCACAACCAACTTCTTGCTTTTGTTCTTTCTATTCCAATCTTTTCTGTACAGTTGTCCCCATGGCGCCGAGAGGTTGAGTGCGACAGTTTTATAGGATTTGATGGCCAACAGATGCAATTTTCCCCACACAGCACGAAAAATAAACCCCCAAAAAAATCCTCACGGCATTTACATTAACCCGTAGGCCAGCCTGACAAGTGGACAAAAACAGATGCAGCTACTCTTGTTGCAGATCCGACATTTCCCCTTCCCTCCCTTTTCCCCTTGTAAAAACAACACGCGTGACCGGAAGCCGAATGGGAATCCCGGGACTGCGCAAGAGCAGAAAGGAGGGTAATCCTTGTTTTGGAATGTTGATTTCCTTGACAAACACTGGGCTTCCTTCAGAAACAGCCAGAGTGGAGTGGTCATAATCCTTATGTTTTAAATTTGTATTTCCTCTCCAAAACATCCGTGGAAGAAGGGAGGTAAATGGGGAAGAGAATGGGTGATGGGAATGGGAGATAATCCTCGCATTTGAATTTGTATTTCTTGGACAAGCGCAGAGATTCCTTCACCAAAATCACGGGCAACACAACTGCTTCCTGATCTGATTTTGTTTTTGTTTCCCTGGAATTGTACGTGAACAACAAATCCGCTGAAGATTGTGATTTATACATTTTCCAGACTGGGAAAAATAGAAAAGAAGAACGTTTCGTTTTTCACCCTGATAAATACAGAGTTTCTTTACACCATCCGATGCTCGAAATTGCCATCTGACCTATTCATTTGCGCTGGAATTGTGTACGGAATCCACTGAAGATTGTTATTTGTATATTTTCGAGCAAGACACGCACACACACTCACATGAAGAAAATATACAATTTCCGACGTGTTGCAATTTTATTTTATGTCTGAACTTTGTAGAATTGCTGTCATCTTTTCAGCAATCAAATCCGAAGCGAACAAAATTGAATTTGTTATTGTCTTTTCTCTGATCCTTTGGTTCGTTTGATTTGTTTCCTTCTGTCTTTGCTTCCTTTTTTCTGTGTACAAGTTGTATTGTACATCAAAAATAAAATGCCTCCTCCGCTTTTTGTCTTTGTATCCTCGTCCAGCTCTTCCAGTTTTCTTTCATTCTTTTTCATTCAGTATATATGTTATTGTTTGCAGTTAGATGCTACTGTGTCTTTTAAGTCAGGAATATAGTGCTGTTCTTGCTGCCATTATGCATATATTGTGTATCTCTATGCCCATATCTTCCCCCCCCTTGTCTGGTTATACGTACCCCCCCCCCCACCCTTCCCTGGGCTAGGAGCCTCATTTGATATTTGTTGTTTCATCGTTTGCTTAATAAAAAGACAAAGTTCCAAAGTTCAAAGTTCCTCCAGCCACTCCTATAATCCTGCATTTTTTCTTCTTCGTCTTCTTCTTCTTCTACTTTTTCTTCTTCTCCTCCTCCTCCTCCTCCTCCTTCTCCTTCTTCTTCTTCTTCTTCTTCTCATCCCAGCAGCAACATTTATTCCGCCTTAGTCACCACGAATATTCTCTCGCTAACTCCTCCCTCTCTTTGCTTCTATCTTTGTCTTTGTCTTTGTCTCTGGCTGGCTGGCTGTCTCTCAAATTTGTTGTTTTTTTTAAATGGAAATGACTACCCACTATTTAACATAATTAAGACGAATGAGAGGAAATTTTAATATATGGTGGATGTCTAATATTGTTTAAAGATGATGACGAAGATGATGGTGGTATGTGAACACTATTCCGTAATTTTGTAGCATAATAGATGTTAGTTTATATTTAAACTGATTTTAATAGCATGATCTATGTGTGTGTGTGTTTATGTATGTAGTGTGTGTGAGAAAAAGATCGAGAGAGAGAACGAGAGAGAGAGTCAGAGAGAGAGAGAGAGTCAGAGAGAGAAAAAGAGAGAGGGAAAGAGATTCATTCATTCACTCTTTGAAATAAAAGCAATGGACTTGTACTGTAATGGAATGAATTACCGCAGACCTGTCCATACAGTTCAGTTAATCATCTATTTGCCCATATGTCATATTCAAGGAACAACAACAAGTTTACTGTGTGTCCAATAAGTCAGTGTGAATGTTGTGTGTGTGTGTTTTGGGTGCGTGGTTGTGAACTCATTTCTTCATGCGCCTGTTGGTTTTAAGGTTACATCTCAATCAGAAGACGATGCTTTGTACAATAATGCTCTGTCGGATATTCTGAATAGATTGTCAAAATATGTATGTGCGTGTGTGTGTGTGTGAGTGCGCGCGTGTGTGTGAGTGTGTGTGTGTGTGCGTCTGTGTGTGTGATGCATTATTTCCAATTTAATGTTAAAGGTTAGTTCTGTATTATGCGATTTTGTTAAGGGACAGATTGCAAAAATAAACTTTCTAATTAACCTGAAACCTGAATCCTTAATAAATTAAAAAAGCAACAGGGCCTGGAATCATCTTATTTAACCAATCTATTAACTGCTGCGACAGAACGTTACGGGTCCAACAAATACATCCTACCTCGAACACGAATTGACCTGTTTAAGAATAGTTTTGCATTCTCAGGACCTCTAATCAGGAACTCCCATCCTTTGAACATTAGATCGTGTACTATTCTTCTTCATTCAAACGTACAAGAAGGCAACATTACCTTAATATGACGTAACCACTGATTTTGTCAACTGCTTCCGAAACACACCAGCTCAATTCCTATGTGAGCAGCACTTTTCAGTGCCTCTGCGTCTCGCATGCTGCGGGCTATTTATAGCTTGCCTGTACCCTTCCTTCCAGTGAAAGGAAGCATCGGCGAATCTATTTATAGCTAGCCTGGCTGACCTAACCTCAAAATCTGAAAAGCTTTGGTTGAGCTGCTGTGGAATATGTTACTTGAGTATTTGATCTACACTTGATGCGGTCTACATTTATGTAATTGTAACATCTGATTATTCCATATACATTGGGTGGTTTTCTATGTGTTGTGTAATTGCAACACCATAAATGATTGTCATTTATCTTTTTATATGCTGCATGATAGTTATTATATTTATTTTTTTAATCGTGCTATCATAGTTATTTGTTGGTAGTCGTTGGCATGTATGATTGAATATCGGCGAATGTGAGAGTGAATGCACAACCAACTTCTTGCTTTTGTTCTTTCTATTCCAGTCTTTTCTGTACAGTTGTCCCCATGGCGCCGAGAGGTTGAGTGCGACAGTTTTATAGGATTTGTAAGATTAGGTTCCCGCCTAAAATCTTTATCCTTCTTGTGAATACAATGCCCTAGTCTGAATATCTGAATCTCTCTCTCTCTCTCTCTCTCTCTCTCTCTCCTCCCTCTCTCTCTCTGCGTCTCACTCTCTCATAAACTGTGTGAGAGGGTGAGGAGTGTTATGGGGGAAGAACGGAGGTGAGGAAGGTAGGAAGTGAGAAAATCAAGGTGTAGCTGTTTTCACAAAATGCTGAATAAACTGATCACAGCCCGATGGCATGTTTTCTCTCTCTCTCTCTCTCTCTCTCTCTCTCTCTCTCTCTCTCTCTCTCTCTTTCTCTCTCTCTCTCCTCCCTCTCTCTCTCTGCGTCTCACTCTCTCATAGACTGTGTGAGAGGGTGAGGAGTGTTAGGGGGGGGGGGGAAGAACGGAGGTGAGGAAGGTAGGAAGTGAGAAAATCAAGGTGTAGCTGTTTTCACAAAATGCTGAATAAACTGATCACAGCCCGATGGCAAAATGATACATGTTCTCTCTCTCTCTCTCTCTCTCTCTCTCTCTCTCTCTCTCTCTCTCTCTCTCTCTCTCTCTCTCTCTCTCTCTCTCTCTCTCTCTCTCATTCTTTCTCTCGCATCCTGCATGTTTATCCGCATACAAATGTGAGCGTTGTTCTAGAAGCAAAGACCCAAAAGGCCAAAGAACTGGCGGTCACCAAAGTTCAACCCGAATTTTAATTTTCTGTCGACGTTGCCCAAAGTGGATTAAAACCAGAAAGAAACGGTGATTGCAAAAGATTTGTTGGGAACTTGGGATGAACAGTTTTATTTTCTCAGGCAACATGAGTCATCACATTTATTGTTCTGAAAAAAAAAGCCAACGTTATTCTGCTATGAGGAAAATGAAAGAGAACCAGATACAGAAGAAGAAGAAAGAGAAGAAGAAGAGAAGGAAAACAAACAACCACAACATGAAGAAGAAGAAAAAGAAAAAGAAAAAAAGAAGAAGATGATGATGATGAAGTAATAGTAATAGTAGTAGTAGTATCAGCAGCAGTAGTAGTTGTAGTTGTAGTTGTAGTTGTAGTAGTAGTAGTAGTAGTAGTAGTAGTAGTAGTAGTAGTAGTAGTAGTAGTAGTAGTAGTAGTAGTAGTAGTAGTAGTAGTAGTTGTAGTAGTAGTAGTAGTAGTTGTTGTAGTATATTTTATTAACGTCTACTAAAACAAAACGTTATTCCAGACATCTGCAAAGGGGATTTTAAAGTGTTAATAAAATATAAATAAAGAAACAACAGTAAAATGATATAACCGGAAACACAAGAAGAAGAAGAAGAAGAAGAAGAAGAAGAAGAAGAAGAAGAAGAAGAAGAAGAAGAAGAAGAAGAAGAAGAAGAAGAAAGAAAGAAAGAAAGAAAGAAAGAAAGAAAGAAAGAAAGAAAGAAAAAAAGAGAGAAAGAAAGAAAAAGAAAAAGAAGAAGAGCTTATTTCTGACAATATTTCAAATATGAAATTGCTCCCACAAGACAAAGAATTATAGGGCAACCCCGTCCTAGCTATATCGCATTTTCTCTCTTCTTTGTGGTAAAGGCTCTTTTGAGATTTTGGACTGCTATATTATTTACATATTTTGAAAATACAGGCATGGACATTGAGATGATGTATGCTATTTTCTATCACCCTCTATATTTATTGATAAAGTACTGCTAGTTATGTAATGTCAGGTCCTGTCGTTTCCTATGCTATTGTGTTTTAGTTAATTTAACTTTACGCCTGTTTTCTGTGTGAGATATTTTCGATCCTTTGAAACAGAGAGACAGGAGAAGAACTGAGAAGAACTATGATTTATCAATTACTGTTAAACATAAATGATAAAGCTCATCGGTTGAGGTTCGTCTTGGCCTCCTGTTTGGTATGTTTATTGTACTTACTTCATCAAGTTTAGTTGAACGCATGTATCTTTTTAAAAATAATGAAGACCTTTTGGAAACACATGGATAAGGAATTTGATATTTATATTCCAAGCAATCACTGTTAACATAAGTGATATTAGCTTTGAGAATTCAGACTACTTGAAGCTCTGAGTTGATTTTCGGTAGACATAGGATAGGATAGGATAGGATAGGAAGCTCTGAGAAAGAAAATTGGGATGATTTATATTAGAATCAATCATCCTCTACACAAAAGACAACGCAGAGCTATGGTTCGGTCCTGTTGTTCGCTCAGTGTATTTATTTCAATTGGTAAACGGCTATGTATAGTGTTTGGATGTAACATCAGATGTTCAATAATGAGCGAAGCTATGAGGGCTGCTGAGGACAGAGAAAGATGGAGTACAATGGTTCAACGATCATCTGTGACTGTGACTTTGTGCCCCATCGACTTTACAATTACGGCATAGAATAGTATAGGATAGAAAATTATAAATTGACTATTAATACAGTTATCATATTACTTTCACAGTCAAACGACATTTCTTCTATCCAACGCTAATTAATCCAAGGGAGACAAAAAGCACGTGTTGATTGATTGATTGATTGATTGTTGCTTTAGGTCCAGCGGACTCTTCCGAGCCAAATCAGGACCGGACAACCCCCGATCCGCATAAAAGATCTGCTTAAACAACCCTAGTGGGAAAATTGAATGCCCTCCACCGGCCAGTCACTTTACAATAAAGACATCCTACGCAGGGGACGGCTGAGGTTTTACCCCAACTACTCGAACCCCCGGTTACAAAAACAAAATAGAATACAAACATCATTATAAATTATCAACAAAACACATACATATAAAATGCCTATATTGCTAAATAATAACATCATAGGAAGCCCTAGTGACCACCCGGCAGAAAGCGTCCAACACTCCCAAGCTGATCCAACAGACCTCATACACAAACAAGGAGTCTTGTCCAGGAAGAGTTTTCAAGAAAAAAGGTAGGTCATTGATCTAGCGAAGAAGAAGATAGTATAGCAGAGTGATAGGACAGAGCAGGAATGGGAAAGAGTAAATGAGGAAGAAAGCGACAGTGGGAATTTAAAGCACTAAATTTCCAGAAAGTGGGGATACTATTTATACTGAAACTCCCGGCACCCCAACGGGGGTACTGTTACCGCAGTGAATCAGTCATGCCTACAAAGTCAAGACAGGTTTTCAACTGGGGCTTTCACTTTTCCCTTTATAGGTTAGAACAATCTACAGTGGCAAGATTGCTCATGACCCCAAGGGGTAAAAGCACGTGTTAGCTTAAATCACAAGGGATAAAGGTGTCTCGCCTACAGAAAAAGGACTGGAGTGTATGACAGCTTCTTGGATATAATCCTTATCAGATGCAGTCCTCTTTGGACTAAACTAAATATAAAATAAAATATAAATCAAACTAACATTAACATTGTAAAAAACTACAAACATAAAATCAAAATAATTAAATTTAATTCAAATTAAACAAAAAAGAATAAAATTATAAAGTGAACAAAAATAACATTAAAGAAAGAAAAAGAAAAGAAATTAATGACATAAATAAAATAAAACAACAAAAACAAATGACATGACAAAATGAGATAGAAATTTAAAAAACAACAACAAAATAAAATAAAATAACTTAAATGAAACCAAGTCCTGTAATTTCTTGTCAAAAGAACCGAGTACTGTATCATATAAAGCAAAATATCTGTCTGTATACGTCTGGATGGAACACTTCATAAAGACGTTACACGCACACACACACGCGCGCACGCACACACGCGCGTGTAAACATTTACACACACTTGCGAAGACCCACGCGTGTAAACCTACCCACACACTCACACACACACGTGTAAACACACACACACGCACACACACGTGTAAACACACACACAACCGTTATCAGAATTCTCTACAATCAATATACAAGATAAAAGACCATTTATTGTGCCCAAGAACAGCTGACATGTTTGCAACATAACATTAGTGCAAGCGTTGTGGGCGCGTGGTCTAATGCGGGAATAACTTGCCTTGTCCATGAAGGTGTGTTTGTTGTGTATGAAGGACTGTCTGTAACATGTAGAGTGTGTACGTGGGTTACAGATCGCCGCGATTTATGTCCGATTGAGGAACAAGGCGCGTAGTCGTAGTAGTAGTAGCAGGAGCAGCAGCAGCAGTAGTAGCAGCAGTAGTAGTAGTAGTAACAGCAGCAGCAACAACAGTAGTAGTAGCAGCAGCAGTAGTAGCAGTAGTAGTAGTAGTAGTATTAGTAGTAGTAGTAGTAGTAGTAGTAGTAGTAGTAGTAGTAGTAGTAGTAGTAGTAGTAGTAAAACAATACATGTGGACAAATGAATAAAAATAAGTCGGGAATTTTAAAAAATCGACAACGAGGAACAACAGCAACAACATATATTATTAAGCCTACATCAATTTAATACTTTAATGTAATGCTTACATGTGACGCTCTCTGATATTATGTAATGTCAATGTTATGACGTCAATTTGAATGTGTGTGAGGGCAGTACGTTGTGAGCGCGGTGTATGAGCATTCGCGGTCGACACACAGTGTTTATGCGTACATAATGCTCTTGTTTTCTTTTTTCATGTTATACCTTATGTATTTCAAATTTAAATGTCTGTAACTTATTTGAACAATGTTTAATGCCTGTCATAACTCCTTAAAGATGTGTTGACAAAAACACAAACAAACAAACAACAACAACATCAAGAAGATAACAGTAAGCAAAAAATTCCAATACTTTGTTGTAGCTGACGGCAATGGCCTTGTGCAATCTCTCGGTAATTATATCCAGGGCTTCGGTCATACACAGTTCTAGGCAAAGACAGAGAGAAAGGTCGTGTTCGAAAAAGCAAAAATTGGCGGAGAATACCGTTACATCCAATATAAATGCACTTCGTGGCATGCATGTTAAAGTATTATTATTATTATTATTATTATTATTATTATTATTATTATTATTATTATTATTATTATTATTATTATTATTATTATCATGCAGTGATCTTACTATACGCTTGCGAAACATGGACCCTCACAGCAGATCAACAACGAAGAATACAAAGCATGGAGATGAGGTGCAACAGAAGACTTCTGGGCATTTCCTATACCCAGCACATCACCAACGACGAAGTCCGACAGACCATCACACAAGCCATTGGACAATACGATGACCTGCTCACGGTGGTGAAGAAACGGAAACTCCGATGATATTGCCAAGTCACCAGGCCCTCAGGCCTTACAAAGACCATCCTGCAAGGCACAGTGCAAGGAGGCAGAAGAAGAGGGAGACCGAAAAAGAGATGGGAGGACAAAAGAATGGACTGGTTTGACACTGCATGAGCGAAGCCATGAGGGTTGCTGAGGACAGAGAAAGATGGAGTACTCTGGTTAAACGATTACCTGTGGTGACCCTATGACCTCCGAGTTACGGGGTAGGATAGAGATTATTATTATTATAAAAGAAGAAGAAGATGAGGAAGAAGAAAGAGGAGGAGGAGGAGAAGAAGCAAAATAATAAGAAGAAGGAACAGGAGGAGGGGGATTAGGAGGAGAAAAAGAAGGAGGGGAATAAGGAAGGAGGAGGAGGAGAAGAAGAAGAAGAAGAAGAAGAAGAAGAAGAAGAAGAAGAAGAAGAAGAAGAAGAAGAAGAAGAAAACCATCTAAAGAGTCATTCACAAACAAAAAGTCCACAGCGGTTCAATAAAAATCTCCTGCCACCATCAAAGACTGAACCTTGCGTGTTAGCTGGGGTACCAACCCACACAAAATCTGCCACCACAAGGCAAATCCGGTTACCGCTCGATCAATAAAGATATTTAATTTTCAATTACTCAGAAGGGGTTTTGGACCACACCTAGATAAATCAATATGAAATTGAAGTAGTGAGTGACGTCTCACACAATTATGGTCCATTAATGCAATTTCTGTTTAGAACCTTTAGTTAGTGATTGCTAGTAATGGAAATTTTACCTTTTAGATTAACTTATGCTATATAATTATATATTTGATTGAATGACTAAGTTCTGATTGATAGATTGGAGATGAAAGATTGACGTTTAAATATAGTTACGGTCCGTTTAGCCTTCAGTTAACTACGTTTTAGTTAAGAAAAGTTCGTAACTACACAGCAAACAAAGTTCTGCGTTTTGGGGGAAAACAAAGTTTAACTTATTTAATTACACTATTAGTCGGACATGTACAGAACGTGTACACATCGTAGACGTCACTCAGTAAACTGGATTTTTAAATGACGATGACGTTGAGCGTGATGAGGATGATGATAACGAGGATGAGCGCAGTTGGCTCAGTGGTGTAGTCAAATGTCAGGCGGTGGAATTGACCTGTGCAGGCAGTGGTTCAAAAGCTATTGACGGCCTTGGCAGGCAGAGCTCAAAGCCCTCTGAATAGAATAGAAAAATAGAAATAGAAGTCTAAAAATAACATAAAAACTAAAAACTAAAAATAAAAATCACCCTGAGACTCTGCGCCCCTACTCCTTCGGATGAGAGTATAAACCGAGGTCTAGTCTGAGCACGCACGCATGCCATCACATAGACTTTAAAGATCCTGACGCTCATGTCCTAGACGGGTGAGCGCCGGCTACACAAATATATCCAGCACGCACTAGGTTCCTTCTCCCCATCCCTGGTCGCCCAGGATTGCACTCAGTCGTCTGGGCGTCAGACTATGCGCCCAACGGTTGCAAGTGGGCGCCTCGGGCGGTTTGAGTTAGATCCTGTACAGGCCAGCGCCTTGAGCTGCTCTTGAGCTGGACACGCGCTATACTATAACTATTAAATAAATGATGATGATGATGATGATTATAATGATGACGATGATGATGATGATGATGATGATGATGATGATAATGATGATTATGATGATGACGATGATGATGATAATATAATGATGCCACTGATACTGCTGATTGATGAAGAAGACAACATTGACGGTGATAGCGACGATTGTGAAACTGCCGCTGTTGATTATATTGCTGGTGATTCGTCGTTCATAGGTAAAGGGTATATATAAGGAAGGAGGCAAGGAAGGGGTCGGGCAGGAAGGGGGTGACATATATATATATATATATATATATATATATATATATATATATATATATATATATATATATATAGTCTTTCTTTCCTTCCTTCCTGCATTGTTTTGTTTCGCTGAATAAAGTACAATCTCGATTAAAAAAAAAAATTAAAAAGAAAAAAAAAACAGACGAAAATGTTCCATATCTGATTTTTAGTTTAATAGCTAGACATGCAGATTCGTATCTGTTAATTATTCTGTCTGGGATCCGCCCTGATTCTATTCCTATCACAGGATAAATCCTACGAACTGACTTCACAAACAGATAGAGAGACAGAGATAAAGAGACAGAGAAAGAGAGACAGAGAGGGAGACGGAGAAATAGGGAGAAAGACAGAGACAGACAGAGAAAGAGAGACAGAGAGAGACAGATAGACAGAGAAAGAGAGAGCGAAATAGAAAGACCGAGACAGACAGAGATAGAGAAAAATAGAGAGACAGATAGAGAAAGAGAGACGGAGAGAAATAGAAAGACAGAGACAGAGAAAGGGAGACGGAGAGAAATAGAGAGACAGAGGCAGAATGAGACAAGAAGAGAGACAGAGAGAGGCAGACAGACAGAGAGACAGACAAAGACAGGGACAGACAAACAGACAGGGAGACAGATATGGAGAAAGAAAAAGAGAGAAAGGAGAAAAAAAACTACATTAAAAAATAAATTGTGTAGCTTTGGGAAATGAAGTTGCTTCAGAGTTAAGTTATAAAATGTTATAACCTAGTAGTGTGGTTGGGGGAATATTTCTTGTTTCATATGCCTTGCTGTTTTTGTTGCTGCTGCGGTGTTTATGGAAATAGTGTTAGAGTGGTTGTTGCTGTTGTTGTTGTTGTAGTTGTTGTTGTCGATGGTGCTGTGGCGGCGGTGTAATGGTAGCCATGCGTCGTTATTGATGTATTGGTGGTAGTTGTAATGAATCAGATGGTAATAGGTTTTAGAATGCAAAGCAAGGCAAGGCAATTTTTTTCCAGAAAAGACCCATTAAGGGCACATAAACATAGATAAAATGACATTAAAAAACCCATGTCAAATAATAAAATCTATAACATTTTAAAATAAAAGATAGTTAGTCTATGTACACAGAAATGGGGGGAGAGGAGGGGGGGGGGGCATGAGTAAAATTAAACAAACAACACGTTTTTTTGGGGTAGCAACTATAAATCATAACTAAAAATTATTTCAGTCCATACACATTATTGGTAAAAACTAATAAAATGTTTATTACACACTACCTGCAGAACTAGATGAATTTTTAACATGGAATTAAAACGTTACAATTGTTTCAATATTAATTTCATTAGACTTACAAGCTTTAATAATATTGATGTTTTGTTAGATGACAACAATTCTTGAAATTATTTGAAATTGGGATGTTTATAATAAATTACATGATTTTAATAATTCTCTTCTTGAATTACACAAATGTGAACACACAAATAAATAATTAAACTCATCACCGAGATCGTCTCTATTACATTTCTTACATACAGGCTTGTGTTTAGGAATGTTTTGTCTGAAGTAGAAACATGAATTGACAGTGTCCGGGCTTGGATGAATAGCAACAGGTTGATGCTTAATCCGAGATTATACCAGTAATCAAACATTCGCGGCAGCACCATCCCATTTAGTAATATTGTTCGCTATTTGGGCGTCAAGCTAGATAGTTCTTTGTCCATGCATGAACACATCAGTACCATGTGCGGCGTATTGCGTCCTTGATTAAGTTTCTTTCGAGGGATGCATGCACACATTTGGTCAGTGCTTTTGTGAAATCTATACTTGATTATTGTAATTCAGTTCTAGTAGGTCTCCCCATTGATGAAGTTAGCCGACTGCAGCGTGTACAGAACTGTGCTGCTCGGCTTGTGCGTAAAAAAACGGAAGCGTGATCATGTCACACCTCTTGTAAAAGAGCTTCACTGGCTCCCTGTCAAGTTCCGCATTGAATACAAAATTGCTGTCCTAGCTTTTTGCCACTTTGACCAGTCACTTCCACCATATCTGTCTGAGGTACTCACTACCTACACTACAACTCGTTCTTTGCGCTCATCAGATGAAAAAACGTTTGAAACCGCCCAAACGTCGGCTTACAACAATTGGCGAGCGGTCTTTTAATTTTGAAGCACCCTATCCTATCCTATCCTGTCCCATAACCCGAAGGTCGTAGGGGCACCACAGATGATCGTTTAACCAGCATACTCCATCTTTCTCTGTCCTCAGCAGCCCTGATGGCTTCGCTCAGTGTCAAACCAGTCCATTCTCGAATGTTGTCCTCCCACCTCTTTTTCGGTCTCCCCCTTCTTCTACCTCCTTGCACTGTGCCTTGCAGAATGGTCTTTGCAAGGCCTGATGATCTGGTGACGTGGCCATACCATCGGAGTTTCCGTTTCTTCACCACTGTGAGCAGGTCATCGTGTTGTCCAATGGCTTGTGTGATGGTCTGTCGGACTTCGTCGTTGGTGATGTGTTGGGTATAGGAAATGCACAGAAGTCTTCTGTAGCACCTCATCTACATGCTTTGTATTCTTCGTTGGAGATCTGCTGTGAGGGTCCATGCTTCGCAAGCATATAGGAAGATGGAGATGACCAGAGAGCGCAGCAGTCTTACTTTGGAATGTAGACTGATGGTTCTGTCTTTCCAAATGGGCTTCAACCTTGTCAGGGCAGCAGTTGTTTGTGCGATCCTGGAGAGGACTTCCTGTCGAGACCCATTGTCTGACACAATGGCTCCTAAATATTTGAAGCTGTGCACTGTGTTGAGGGATTGGCCTTGTACTTTGATGTCCGTGTTGATGCCATTGGTGTTGTTGGTCATCATTTTGGTCTTCTCTGCACTTATTTCCATTCCATAAGCTCTGGAGGTGGTGTCAAGCCTCTGTACAAGCTGTTCAAGTTCTTGTTCCTCTCCAGCCAATCCATCAATATCATCCGCAAAACGAAGATTGGAGATTGCTCTGCCCCCTATGCTGACTGTGCCTTCGTGATCTGCAAGAGCATCTGACATGATGCGCTCTAGGAAGATGTTGAAGAGTGTTGGAGAGAGTAGGCATCCTTGACGCACACCGATTGTTGTTCTGAACCAGTTCCCGATGACGCTGTTATGGAGGACTGCACTGGTAGCCTTGTCATACAGGCTTTTGATGACTTCTATAATTTTAGGGCTGATGTTGTACACTTTCATGGTTGCCCATAGAGCTGCATGCCAGACTCGGTCAAATGCCTTCTTGAAGTCTATGAACACATGATATAGATGTTGTTGGTGCTGTAGGTATTTCTCACAGATTATTCTGAGGTTGAAAATCTGTTCAGTGGTACTTCGCCCTGCCATGAATCCTGCTTGTTCTTCAGCTATGATTTGTTCAGCTTGTGGTTTCAACCTATTGAGTATTATTTTCAGGAGGACCTTGCTGGGATGGCTGATGAGGCTGATGGTGCGGTAATTTTCACACTCCTGAAGGTTGTGGAATGCGCTGCCTGCCGGTTTAAGACATTGTACAGACCTTGTTTCCTTCAAGAGCTGCTTAAAAAACGCACTTGTTCTACAGGGCGTTCTCTGTGTAAATAGTAAGAACAGTAATTATACTTTCTCAATGATGCTGTACATGATGTAGTGCGAATGTTGTGATGATGCGTACGAATGATGCGTGTAAGCGCATTGAGTTGTTATTCTAATGAAAAATGCGCTGTATAAATGCAAATTATTATTATTATTATTATTATTATTATTATTATTATTATTATTATTATTAATGATAAAGTATTTCCCTCTATGCAGTGACTGGCATTCTGTGGTTAAGTGTCCTAAACTATAGAACAAATATTGCAAGGTTTTTGGCATTCTGTGGTTAAGTGTCCTAAACTATAGAACAAATATTGCAAGGTTTTTGGTAGAATATGCAAATATTTTTGTTTTTAAATTCAAAATGTTACCTTTCGCATTCCATAATTATAGTATAGTTCATTATTATTTATTTCCTCGAACCAACCTTGAATAAACTGATCATGTAGGCTTCGTTTAACTGTACAAGTAGAAACTGAAGCAGAGGGCAAAATATTATATAACCCAGCTTTTATTTAAAAAAATGTCGAAGTCCTAGATTATTTTACTCTTTATGCACGGATTCAAGGAATGAAGATTTATAACCTTTGCTTAAAACAAATTCTAGAGATTCTCTGCAGGAACTCGGATCTTTTGTGTATATGTGTATGTGTGTTTGTGTGAGAGAGATAGAGATAGAGAGAGACAAAGAGAGAGACAGACAGGAAGACAGACAGAGACAGAGACAGGAGTGGGGAGGAAGAGAAGAAGAAGAACTAAGACGTCATACGACCGTTAGGGGTATGACGCAAGTCTTCTCATTTGAACCGTATTTGATGTAATTAATTTGTGTGTCTCTAATATCGCTGTCAGATTCATTTTTATAAGTCGGGAATTATAACGGGAAAAAAATGTTTGTCGGTTGATCGGTTGGTTTGTCTGTCGGTCCGTTGGAAGCAACATCTCAAGAACCGCTGAACGGATTTTCCTCATAGGAACATTATCTCAGTGGCCTGCCTCCCGTGCTCTTCCGCAAAGGTCAAGGTCACTGGAGTCAAGTCCGGACTAACTTGCCTTGTCCATAGGCCAGAAACTAATGGCACCTGACAGGTGTGGGATCGATTCCAACTCTGGGCCTTATGTTTCTCCGAGTACTATTTACTTTCGACTCGGGCAATGTCTTGGGGGGGGGAAGGGGGTTCTCCGGGTACTCCGGTTTGCTCCCACAGCAAAATTTTAAAAAGTTCAAAACCAATTTAAAAAAAATAAATTCAAAAACACATTAATATTAGGTAGGTTGGGTTTGGGCGCGCCACAAGCTGCGATTACGCCTTCCCCACGGGCGACGGTCCAAAATGTCCCGATAAAATGGGACAATAAGGTGTCATCAATAAAAAAAAAAATGAAAGCAGGGCTAACGTTTTCTTTGTTGCAAAGCCGCTGACCAAATCTTCTTGCAATGGTAGAGGATAAAGTAATATTGATGCATAGTGTTGACATTGCGAGGACATCTAGGTACACTTGCTCCCCACTCTCTGTTTTTCTCTCTTGTCGTTCTTTCTCTCCTTGCCTCAGTAGATGTTGCCGTCCCTCCTTCCTCTCCCTAATCTTCGTTCCTTTGTTGCCTTCCACTGTTGATTCAATAGTTGTTTTCCTAATCACTAGCAAGAGGAGGCAAATCCGTTTACACGTGCCAAGCTTTGCGACAGAGGACGCTGCACGCTCGGCAAAACAGCGAAATTGACACCGATTAGCCCCTGAGACAAGCCTAGGACGCAAGTGCTGTACATGTAAATTGTGAATGCGTGCTATACTGGTTTGCATCTGATGAAACCAGCTTGGTACAATGTTTTTGCCGTATCGTGTAGCTAGTCCCTCGTACACAGTATTAGACGATACTAATAAGCTATTCTATTTTACAAAGCACATAACAAAAACGGTACTCTGTTCAGAGTAACACGCACACACACCGACACATGCACCGTACAATAGATTACAATCAATACAGGTTCAAAATAGTTCAGTGGCCCGCGGCATTCAATCGCGCACGGGATGCAGCGAGTTGGCGTCTCGACCTTGATTGCAGCCTGCGCCTTGAACATTTTTTGGAGATGATGAAGTGCGCAATGGAATGCGCAATTTCCTATGGGTGTGTGTGTGCGGGTGGGTGTGTGTGTGGGGGTGCGCGCGCGTGTGTGTGTTAAATCAACCAAGACTTAGCAACTTAACGCTTACTTCTGTACACAACACACGCTCCTTCAGAAACTCTGTTGCTTACATGCGTCTAATCACACAGCGTAGCTGAGACTAGCAGAGGCTCACGGCGCTTTGAACTGATATTGTTCATTGAGAAAAAGCGCTATATAAATATTATTATTATTATTATTATTATTATTATTATTATTATTATTATTATTATTATTATTATTATTGTTGTTGTTGTTGTTGTTGTTATTATTATTATTATTATTATTATTATTATTATTATTATTATTATTATTATTATTATTATTATTATTATTATTACTATTATTATGGCCGCCTCTCCACTAACTTCAGCAGCAAGGTTTTGTTGAAGTATTACATCATCGCAAAGACATCGCATGCACTCAGGTCCGGCAGTGAAAAAGCTGGAAAGACTTAATTCTGTCTTTACTTTTCAATCTTTTGTTCTAATCGTAAGTTTGTCAGATTAAGGTAAAGTGCACAGCGTTGAGCAAACAATGTTGTAGACATACACTTGTTTAGTGAAAAAATATATGCATGAATGAGTGAAACTTGCATACAGCATAGTTATAAAGCACTATCCACACCGGAAGGGCGTGCTTACAAATGCACGGTCCCTAGTTGTTACCTGTGAGACGCGCACGATAGATCCGATTAGTTTGTTTTGCAAAGCATCCAATAACACAGTGTATTTACCTTTGATTTGATTTTACGTTGTTGTTAGAAGAAGATTTGCATAATGTTGATAATTTTCATTGGTCGATATTATTAAAGACTTTTCTAGAATTACTTGTTTACTATCGTGATCCGATTGTTTTGTTTTGCAAAGCATCCAATAACACAGTG
>CM072519.1:66261848-66274348 GCA_036898135.1 Oncomelania hupensis
ATCACTTCTGTCGTCTGCTTTAGACTAACAGTAACCTTCTAAGTTTTACTACTGACCAAACAAGCAAAAACTTAAATTGTGCAGGGTAAACAGGTCCTCTTGTTACAATATGTTCACACGTAAAACGACAAAGTTCCAAATGGATGTTCAATTCTGACATTGACATTTTGAGGGAATGTCACAACTAAGCAAGAGAGAGAGAGAGAGAGAGAGAGAGAGAGAGAGAGAGAGAGAGAGAGAGAGAGAGAGAGAGAGAGAGAGAGAATGTGTGTGTGTGTGCGTGTTTGTGTGTGTGTGTGTGTGTGTGTGTGTGTGTGTGTTTGCGGTGATGTGAACCGTTTACGCCCCGGTAGCTGTATTGCGTGCTTGGAGTTGTTTGGCAGAGAATGGGGGGTGTTTAAGCGAAAGTGATTGCATTTCTGCCACAGGCGTGATCGCGCCTACAAAAGCTCGCTAACGACAGACATTAACTGTCACGGACCCTCAACTTGCAGTTGGCCACAAAGCTAGATCATAGTTTTCAAGCTCCTGAAGGGTGAGTGCCAGATATACATAACGACGCCTAGCAAGCACTAGGTCCCTTCTTCATTATCCCCGCTCCCTGGATAGCGCTTAGTTGTCTGAGCGTCAAGCAATGCGCCTAAGGCACAAATCAATGTGGGCACATCGCGCTGCTGGAGCTAAATCCTGTAGCAGCCAGCGCCTTGAGCAGCTCTTGAGTTGGAAAAGCGCTAAATAAGAGTACTAGAATAAATTAATTAAGAGTTAATACCTAAGGGTACTGGGCGCAGACGATTATTCATGTTAGCGATTTGCATCCGTTTTAGCTCATTATCTGGTCAACTGGTCGTTGTGGCAGAAGCAGATGACGGATACTTCATTGTCAAGACACATGAGCAATACACAAAGAAGCTGTTTAGCTTTAGTGTTGGCCTTCCTATCCTATCCTATCCTGTCTCGCAACTCA
Organism: Oncomelania hupensis; assembly: GCA_036898135.1. Taxonomy (NCBI): domain Eukaryota; kingdom Metazoa; phylum Mollusca; class Gastropoda; order Littorinimorpha; family Pomatiopsidae; genus Oncomelania; species Oncomelania hupensis. The sequence continues at coordinate 66,262,816 of CM072519.1, forward strand.
AAGGTCGTTGAGGCACCACAGATGATCGTTTAACCAGCGTACTCCATTTTTCTCTGTTCTCAGCAACCCTCATAACTTCGTTCAGTGTCAAACCAGTCCATTCTCGAATGTTGTCCTACCACCTCTTTTTATGTCTCCCTCTTCTTCTGCTTCCTTGCACCGTGCCTTGCAGGATGGCTTTGCAAGACCTGATGCTCTGGTGACGTGGCCATACCATCGGAGTTTCCGTTTCTTCACCACTGTGAGCATGAGCATGCCATCGTGTTGTCCAATGGCTTGTGTGATGGTCTGTCGGACTTCGTTGCTGGTGATGTGCTGGGTATAGGTAATGCCTAGAAGTCTTCTGTAACACCTCATCTCCATGCATTGTAATCTTCGTTGTAGATCTGCTGTGAGGGTCCATGTTTCGCAAGCGTATAGGAAGATGGAGATGACAAGGGAGCGCAGCAGCTTTACCTTGGAATGTAGACTGATGGTCCTGTCTTTCCAAATGGTCTTGTCTTTGAAATGTAGGCCTTACACAGAAGACAATAAAACACGGGCGAAGTACATGCATGCAATTACAGCAAACAAAACCAATGAAATCTGACGTATGGATTACAAAAACCAACTATTTCCTAGCTAGGCCTGTTCGAGTCAGGTTATTTAAAATGTGAAGCATATTACAACAACAACAATACTACTACTACTACTACTACTACTACTACTACTACTACTACTACTACTACTACTACTACTACTACTATGTTACGTTTGAGACGCGCACGATAGAACCGATCGTTTTGTTTTGCAAGGGATGCAATAACAGAGTGTATTTATCTTTGATTTGATTTTATGTTGTTCTTAGAAGACGCTTTGATGTATGCTCAATAAAGTTGGAAAACATCATACGACAACTCCTGCCTTGTTGCTGAGTGAACAGGTTGCGTGGATAAACGAATCTGAGTTACACTTATCAAGATTCAAGCATCGGGGTTAATCAACCATTGATAAAAATAACAACCGTGTAATATACTACTACTACTACTACTACTACTACTACTACTACTACTACTACTACTACTACTACTACTACCACTGCTATAATACAGTATGCTATCACGGCGCTTTTTCTTCAATCGAACCCAAAGCGCGGCAATCTAAAAAAGTCGCTTTTACAGGAGGAAGAAAAACTAATTTTATTTTTTTAAAATTTAAATTGACTGCTTCCAATACCGTTATTAACGAGAGGGAGGAAACCGCAGTACCCTGAGGAAACCCTCGATGTGCTGGAAAGTCTCGTACTTAAGCTGCATACTTTCGTCCCAGGCCATGCAGGGTTCCAACCCGCGATTGTCGGTATAGAACTCCAACACCCTATCCATTGTGCTACCCTGTCACCTCATACTGCTACTACTATGGCATGGATAGCTCATTGGTCAGAGCGCACGACTTGTGTGAGTGCTTCTTGGGCGACGTGGGTTCGAATCCTGACTTCAGCAAACTATTTTGTGATTGCTGGATATTACGGGCCAGCGCCTTGAGAAGCTCTCTGAGCTTGTAAGTGCGCTATATAAGAGAAATCTCTTTTTACTACTACTGCTACTACTACCACTACTGCTACTACTACTACTACTGCTACTACTACTACTACTACTACTACTACTAATACAGGATGCTACATACACGCCTTTCCCCAAATCAATCAGGCTCAAAACGCGGCGATCTGTACCAACATACACGCTCACCTGTCTCATCCACCATCACACACACACACACCAAATACACATCCAGCACTCAAGCAGGTGGTGTAAAGGCAGGGAGATCGCTATTGGAAGACGGAAAGAGAATCGCACTTTTATTTTTGAAAATTTTGTATTGACTGCATCCAGTACCATTATTGAAGGGAGGGAGGAAACCGGAGTGTCTGGAGAAAACCCTCGGTGACGTCAATAGTCTCGTACCTAAGTCACATACGTTCGCCACTTGCGGGAATCGAACCCGCGACCTTCGGCATTGGAAACCGGCGGCTAATCCACTGCGCCACGAGGCCACCCCACTACTACCACTACTACTACTACTACTGCTGCTACTACTACTACTGCTGCTGCTACTACTGCTACTACTACTGCTACTACTACTACTGCTGCTACTACTACTACTACTATTACTACTACCACTTTGTAAAGCTCAAATCCAACTAAATGTTAGCTGTAATCCTTTGCACGTAGAAGCACGTACGTCCTCGCAAATCTAAATAACCACGATAGGACATTTAAAAATATCAGCAACACCAGAAGAGTGTAATATAAACGTACATCAAGTGCACTAAAGTCTGTGCAGTATAAAGGCTACATTGCCAATTTAAAAAAAAACGCAGCTATACGCAGACATCCGAACACGTGGACACTCACTCAATATACTCCTATGCATACGCATTCTAATCATACATACATACATGTGCACGCAGGCATGATAAATTACTGCCACAAATTAGGATTTTATGTGATAAGAATATTTCAACCTGTTAAATATACAACGGAAAAATAAATAGAAAATACATGTATAAACTACACGAAGATTAACAGTGAGAAAACAATACAATTTTCTAAAATGTGGTTATATTTTCATACTGGAATTATAAAATGCTGGCGTGCTAACGATATATGGAAGGGGCATGGAATGAGGACCTGAAGAAATTCAGTTTTCATCACGGGAACCTGAGGATCCGTTTGAATGAATGTCTGTGCTTAGTGACAGCCTGACTTGTTTGACAGTTGTGACTGTTATTTGTTGAGTAAGAGATTACCAGTAGTTGTGGAACTCTACCCCGTAATTGATTCAAATCTTTTTTTTTTCCTACACCGTTTCCTGGACCCATAAAAACATTAGTTCTAGCGTAAAGCCCGTGTTTATTTTTGTTAGGAACAATTAGACAGAAGCGTAATCCGTTCAAACTTCAGCTTAGGTTTCCATATTGATTCTTGAACAGTTCTGGAAGTTTATCTCGCTCACTCTATGTAAAAATGGGAAGGTTCGGCCACACAAAAAAGGATTTTGTTTATACATGTATTTGAGAAAAAATAGAATAGTAATCGAGTCCAACTTAAACAGACTTTCTCCATTGCTGTAGGACAGTCAAGGGGGATCTTAGTTCTGTCGTACAAAAGATTGTTTTCTTGTTTGTTTGTTGTTGTTGTTGTTGTTTTGAGGGAGAGAGGGGAGGGAGGGCACTGTAGTGCACTTGGTTAAAGACCTAGTTTCCAATGCAGAAGGTCGTGGGTTCGATACCCGCTCCGGTCTGCTCTAACCTTTTTTTTTAATTTTAATTTAGGCATGAGCATGGTGACTTTCCGGTACTATCCTTATGATATCAGAAAGTGTCATGTTACAATTACTGCAAATCACATAAGCGATATTGCTGTTTCTAGACAAATTAGTGTCCAAGTTAACGTGATGAACATCATAACGTTCCAATACTACCGATTCTGACCCAGCTAATGATATATTGGGGACAGTGTAGCTTGACCGTTCTCAATGCAAAGGAACTTGACAGCCTTGTCAGTTTGGAAATCGAAACCATGGTCAATAACGACGACGACCAGTGCTTTAACAGTTGTCTTTCCGACCAACTGCTGTCAAACGAGTGTTTTGTCCAGCGGAACTGTATGAACAGAGTCCATTGAAAGGCATCTTTCCCAGTCAAGCAGGCAGTGTTCGGGGATTGGAGTGTTGTCCATGGAGCCAACCTGAGCGTCAATCACACTGCGTAGCAGAGATGGGCAGAAGCCTCGACCAGTCTCAGCTAGGCAGTGTGAGCTTGAATGTCATGAAGCAAGATGCGATCAACATTCAGTGTATAACCCTTTGTTGTAGTGTGCAAGTCACCGGTTAGTGTGTAGTCAATACTGACTAGTGTCATGAAGTGTGACTTGATAGTGGAGTCAAGCAGCAATGTTAGTTAGTTAGTTATTCATTGCTTACAGGGTCCAGCGAACTGCAAAGAGCCGAATCAGCACCACAAAATCAAAACCACAACTTGGTTGAAAGAGGACTCGCTCCTGATCCGTATAAAAGATCTGCTGAAGCAACCCTAGAGGTAACAATGGGCGAGTTTTGGCGCTTACTAAGGTTACCCTGGTTTGACCAAAGAACGCTAAAACTCGCGTTGGTTTAACCATGGTACGAACCGGAGTTCAACCCACCTTCGACTCAGGGTTACTTCGGTAAGCAAGATGGCGGCGAAAGTGAGGTAGGACGAAGTGTTTGGGTTAATTTGTAAATATTTTACTACTTTAACGCAATATATGTGCTCTTTTAGTCGATAACTAGAACTAGGCACAACGGATAATCCAATTCGATACGGAAAGGGCTTTAAATTTGTTGAAAATCCGTCAAAATTGTCTGAAAGCTCAATTCTCTCCATTGCGCGGCATAGTTTGTAAAATGTACAGTATAATTATAAATCGCCTACGATTAATCTGTCTCAGTGAGAGGTTAGTATTAACCTAATTCAGGATATTTCGAAGTTTGTTTTATATTTGTAAGTTTGTTGTTGTTATTTTGAGATTGTACTGCTTGTTCAAGTTGATGATAAGCTAAGTTTTGAACCTAAATAACCTAATGAACAGTAGAGCAAAAAAGAAAAGAAAAGGATTTATTTCAATACAATTTAAAAAAACAAAACAAAAAAACAGCAACAAACAATTGCTGGTAGACTATAACTATAAGTAATAAATTATACATTATCTAAAGCGTCCACGGTTCAACATGTCGAAGCCCTGATATTTCCAATCAAAGAATAATAAATAGGTGAAACCAGTTTGGCATTATTCTGCCCTCTTGTTAGTTGGATTCATTTAATGCATGTTTAATCCCCAAATTAAGAGTCAAAACGTCTTCTAAATTGGTGGGTTCTGAAACTGTTAGTGTCTGTCAGGGACACTCATTGATTAAGATAAAACATGTTAGCCTAAATGCTATACCATACATTATACTCTTGTACTGTTTGATACAACACAAAGCACTCAAATGAGCACATTGTTGAGATATGGTTATATTTCTGAAAGCATGTTTATATTTTGCAGCACAATATTCCTTGATGGCATGCCATACACTGTGGATGAAGCTGTAGCTTCCATCTTACTTAGTGATGACACCGGTTAGTAACATTTTCACTTTGGTTCAGATAAACATTTCCAATAAAATGTAATAACACTTATATTAATTTCCAAAGGTTTTACCAACACTAATAGACATATAACAAAGTGGAATAATCTGCCGACTGAAGCTGTGAATGGAAGTGTTGTGGCCGAGTGGTATAAGGACGTAAAGTGGGGATAACTTACCTTGTCCACAGGCTAGAAACTAATGGTGTCTGACAGGTGTGGGATGGATCCAGCATCTGGGCGTTGATGGTTCTCTTAATATTATTTACTTTCAACTCGGGCAACATAAGTGGGGGAGGTGGGGTGTTGGGGGGTGTTGGTTTTCTCCGGGGACTCCAGTTTGCTACCCCCAGCAAAATTTCAGAAACACAACTAATATTAGGTTGTTGGGTTTGGGCGCGCCAAAGGCTGCGACTATGCCTTCCCCAGGGTAGGTGGCCCAGAATTTCCCAGTAGAAAGGGACAATAAAGTGTAAAAAAATTAACCTATTAACTATTATAATAATAATGTTCCTCATTTGTAAGGCGCTAATCTGATTCTATCTAATCTGATTCAGTTGACAGAACACCAGTGGCCAATCTTACAGCAGGGGCCAACCTAACAGCCGTAATCCAGACACTCTTATTAAGGTTTGTTTTTTAAATTCACTTTTGTATTGAGGGTCTAAATAGATTTTAAGAGGAAGATAAAGATGAATGAACATTGAAGTTTTCTACGTCCGCACTCACTGCTGGCAGTATGACAGGTGGGAGTAAGCCTCACAGGAATCGGATCATATGGATGTACTACCCTGGGCATGCAAAAGTAAAAGGAAAGGAACAAGCAGACAGACTGGCAGGCACGCAGACATCACAGAAGGCTTGATCCTGGGGAAATCTGAGGAACTTAGACAGGCACTTCAGGCAAACGATGAGTAACAACATCACAGTATCAAATGGCTAGGCTTGAACAACGAGGCTTATGGAAGAGCAAAGGGCACTGGCCAACACTAAGGGGCTGCTAACCATCTTCAACCAGTCAAGGATAGGAACTGTCTTAAAATCTACTGTGAAAACTCCTGAACGAGGGCTGGGGGCAGTGTGCGTATGGGAATTTCCGAGCGAGGAGAGTTAATCTTAAACTGAATTGAACAGTATTTTTTCTTATGCTTATTTTACCTGGTTTTGTTGACAGCACACCAAGGGCCAACTCAACACCAAGGAGCAACCCAACAGCAACGGGCAGCCCAACAGCCAGGGCCAATAAAATTCATCTTGGTATTTGACTAATTTCCTATCACTGCCTGTTTGGGCATTGGCGTCAACCATTTTTTTCCAAGCCTTTTTGAGATTGGCATATTAATTTGTTCATAACCTGACCTGTTGTGACAATAGCCCCATGTTCTTGAAGTTTCTTAGTTATATCATCCCACAGAGCTGTGTGGTTTTTCTGCCTACTGAACAGGTCTTGGCGTTCATGTCGAATACTTATATAAGTTATAAGAAACTTTTCCTGTTTCTCTTTCCTTAAGTGCATGTTTACTCCCCAAATTAAGAGTCAAAAGAGTTTTATAATTGACTAATTATTTTAAGTGGTCTATAGGAAAACATGCTTTTCTGTGCAGACATTGGTTTTAAGTTTTTGGGAGTATTGTTGATGTTGGTTTGTGCTTTTTTTTTTTTTTATTTTATAGAGTAAGTTTGAGATAGCTTACAAAAATTAAGTTTTGTAAAGGTGAAATTTAAACTTATCTCTGTAGTTAAAATAATCAACTCTGGAGTTTCAAACCAGAGCACATATGTGGAGTTTAACATGTTTTAACCATAATTCAGAATTGAAGTTTTAAGACCCATGTGCTGTTTCAGTAAAGAATTAAATTTTAAGTTGTCTATAGGAAAACATGCTTTTCTGTGCAGACGTTGGTTTTAAGTTTTTGGGAGTATTGTTGATGTTGGTTTGTGCTTTTTTATTTTATAGAGTAAGTTTGAGATAGCTTACAAAAATTAAGTTTTGTAAAGGGGAAATTTAAACTTAGCTCTGTAGTTAAAATAATCCACCGTGGAGTTTCAAACCAGAGCACATATGTGGAGTTTAACATGTTTTAACCATTATTCAGAACTGAAGTTTTAAGACCCATGTGCTGTTTCAGTAAAGAATTAAATTTTAAGTGGTCTATAGCCTGATATGGAGTACGTCATAGAAAACATGCTTTTTTGTGCAGATGTTGGTTTTAAGTTTTTGGGAGTATTGTTGATGTTGGTTTGTGATTTTTATTTTATTTTATAGAGTAAGTTTGAGATAGCTTACAAAAATTAAGTTTTGTAAAGGTGAAATTTAAACTTAGCTCTGTAGTTAAAATAATCCACTGTGGAGTTTCAAACCAGAGCACATCTGTGGAGTTTAACATGTTTTAACCATAATTCAGAATTGAAGTTTAAGACCCATGTGCTGTGTCAGTAAAGAATTAAATATTTGCAATGTTTGTGACTGCCTTGTTTTTGAAAGATGTTGAGTTCTAACAAATACATCATTCATTCAAACAGAATCATTCATTCCTCTTCTATTTTATTCTGAAATAAAAATTTTTTTATTTCATACGCTCCTGCACACCATAAATCAAACACTATTAAACTACAAATATTTTATTTCAATAAAATACAACTGAAATATACAGCTTAAATCATAATATTAACACTAGTTAAAGTAATCAGCATGTGCACACCAGAATTCAAAAGTAAATACCAGTGCATATTTTTAGACGGACGTGCACAGTCAAACTTTCAGAGTGGTAAGGGAATTTAACAGGATCGTGGTCAAGTCACGCAGGTTTTTACATCAAATTTAACAGCTGAATTCTTCGCAAAACGCCATCACGTGCATTTGGATATATGTTTTGACAATGGTTGGGCCTGAGTGCTCTCATGTCTCCAATATATCTGTTGACCTCATCATCTGCAACTACACACACATTGTGTAACACGCAAGCTGCTGATATCAAGTGAACAATCCGTATTGCATTATGGAATGGTATTTCTCTCAATCTCCTAAATCTACCCTTAAGATGACCAATAGCCCTCTCCACAACCTGTCTCTGACTTGACAATTTCCGATTAAATGACTTCTGCCTCCTGGTCAGGAATCCACACTGGCGAAATGGTGTGATTAGCCAACTTCGAAGAGGATATGCGCTGTCAGCAAAGATGCACTCATGTGGACGAAACAGATGCTCAGATTCAGCCTTGGTAAAGAAGCTGCTGTTACGTAAGACACGGGCATCATGTGTACAACCTGGCCAGCCCGTATATATGTTTGTTATTACCATGTTGTGGTCCACAACTATCTGGGGGAAAAAAAACAAACAGTAAATAGGTAGTTAATTTGCTGAAGTGATTACAGTGATACAACAGAAATAATTTCTAAGTTGGCAGAAAAAAACAAAAACCAAGTTTCAAACTGACTACCCCATCCAACCCTCCTACCCTGCCGGGTGCCCAAATCTCTTCCATCATCACACAAAAGCCCAGCCATATTATTTTTAACATATTAATTTTAATACTTACTGTGGTTTGATTGCACGTTTTCCACAGGGTAAAACGTCTGAATGAGGCGTATATCAGGTCACTTACTCTTTTGGATCAGGACCTCTCACTAACAGTAAACGAGTCTGAACTCCCACAAAACCAGAAACATGTTTAGGATCCACCTAACACTTTATTTAGACTGTGCAGCTGGCCATGGTCCAATAATAAAGTTACATAACATTCATTTGGATTTACAGTACTGTTGACCCTTTTCAGCTCAATAACACTGAATAGGGCACACATTTAATTTTTTTTAAATGTACTCACTTGCAATTGCACAGATGGGTACTTTTTCTGTTAATATGGTCATCATCCTGATCTAGCTTGGATGCCAGTCGAATGTGAGAGCCATCAAGAAAGTCAACAATCCCAGGAAATCCAGAAACTTTCTGAATTGCTGATGCCATTTCTTCTTGGTGTAACTCATCTGGCCATTAATAACCTGCAAACCACATCAATACAAAAATTTTGTGTTTTTGGTTTTCTTTTTCATTTTAATCTGTAATTGTGTCTGTCAGCTTCAAATATGTATAATATAATCCGCTAATTTGAACTAATGTACTGACGAGAAGAAGTGAAAAAAACTACTAATGCATGATTTCCTAAAAGTACAACTGAAGGTACCTGTCACAAGCTAAAATTACAAATGAATATTTAAAATAAAATAAAAAAGGGACAACAGCTAGAACTTTGTAAATTTGTTAGCATTGTGTTCTAAGATATTTACCAGCTTTTCAATTTTGTTTCCATTTTATTTGGAATCTGTGCTGAATTCATGCTTAAATATATTATATATTTTATTGTAACAATTACAAGCATACCTTGTTCAAAAGATGATTTGTAATGGCTTCATGCTCCACATTGAGGACGGTGGATTTGCTGACATTAAACAGAATTCCAACTTCTCTCATACAACTTGTGTTGCTGATGTACATCAGAAATATCAGAAGCTTGGTGTCTGGTAGCAAAGGCCGATTACCCTCCACTCCCCCCCCTCCCCTCCACATTTTTCTGTAAATAAATCCATAAAAAATCCAGCAGTGTCTGAAAAGTGTGCCTGCACACAAAAAGAAGTGTATTTGTTTATTTACCATACAACACAATAAACATTGTTATTAATAGTATCATGCTCATTCAATAACCTTTTTAAAAAGTTACTTCACTTCCTAAAGATCTTAGTCTTTCTAATTAAAAATCACACACACAGAGATAAAACACAATGCAAAGTTAAAAACAGACGAGAGACAGACAGGCAGAGAGATATATATATTCAAATTTATTAAACATTTAGAAACTTTCTCAACAAATTGTCAATGATTTGGTTAGGTATTATTTGAAATTGTGATGTCTTCCTCATACATGTTACATATTGAGTTCACCCTATGTCCCATTTGCTATGCCTTGTTTTCAGTTTCCAACTGCACTTTAGGTTCAAGGAGAAGGCTTGCAATACAAATAAAGTAATATTAACATTGTTCCATTGCTCCCCCACCACAACTAAACCTGAGTTTAAAAATTATAGAAAGAACACTAACTAAAAATGCATTGTATTTTAAGTGTTAATTGCCTTGAGGGAAAGTACCCCAAAACTATAATCTTCAACTTCAAGCCCACGTTAAATCGTTGCAGGGAGTATTGTGCACATTGTCCAAATATTTCTCATCATCGTCATTATTGTCGGAATGCAAACTAAAAGCCATTGTTTAGCCCACGTTCTATGTACTATATAAGAACAACTTATAAGTTCTATATATTAGGTAGCTAGACACTATTGCTTTAATGTCTAAGAATGTTGTCAGACTTCCAACTCCAAATTTGTGTGGCACATGCCATTCTAACGCGTAAGGTACCTGACAAATGACTATTATTATTATTAAACTATATGCAAATTCATTCACGAAAATATTCAGTACTACTTGCCACTGACTATATACTAAAATAAAAGTGTGCAACCTGCCCAGTCGAAAATGTTCTTGAAATTGATCATCTCTCATATTATTATCCACGACATCCATAAATCCCTGGCATTTTGGAACAGGATTTCGAATTATTCCTGGAAGTTGTAATACTTGAATTAACCTTTGCTGATCACTGGCATCGGCGATCTCTTCCGCAATAAACAATAACACATAGGCCTATATGCAGGCATGGACGCTGCCATATTGGAAACTTTTAGTCATGCGCAGTTATTGCGAACGCGTTTTGGCGAGACTACCTTGGTAAGAACCGTACATAGTTACTTTGGTCAATCGCGAAAACTCGCCCATTGAAGGCACTCCACCAGCCGGTCACTTTTCAATAAAGACATCCCACGCAGGGATACTCAGGCTATACTCTAATTTATCGAACCCCAGTTTACAAAACAAAATAAAATACAAACATCATTAGTGTGATGATGGTGATGATGATGATGAGGAGGAGGATGAGTGTGATGATGAGGATGAAAATGAGGGTGATCTACCACTCCACACCAACCCCTGTTTCCAGACTGCACTTTCCAAGTTATTCCTCATTCTAGTGTTCTTCCCTCCACGCGTTCCCCACAATTCCCTCCTCCACCCCCTCCCCCCTTCCCATTCCCCACCCCCTCCCCAATCATTAGAACTTCATTAGTTCGTGGATGATTTTCACGCAATTTACCCAGCTTTAGATCCATTCTTTGTGTTAGAATGTTCCAATTCAAATCAATTCTTTCATATCCGTTTATCCCCATTTCAACCCCTTGTCGTCGGTGTAGGGTGACCTTGACCTCTCTCTCCCCCCCCCCTCTCTCTCTCTCTCTCAGTCGCTCTCTCTGCCCTTACTTTATCTTCTTTCTCCCACTT
>CM072519.1:66276848-66316848 GCA_036898135.1 Oncomelania hupensis
CTTGAAACATTAATTAATATTAGATTTATGAGACGTTCTTATGCCCCTGTACTCCTTTACCACATAATTATACCCATGGAGAAGTAAAAGCTTATACAGTATACGGAATATCTACACGTAATAATAAGGCTACACAATACTGGATGAAACAAACGTGCCTCTTTTTTTTTCTAAACCCAAAATCACCCGCCAGGACTCAAGAGCGGCGATCTGTCATCAACAAACGCATTCTCATGTTACACACACTCTTGCATGCATAACAAACACACATTTATCACTCAAACATGAGGTGTAAAGGCAAGGAGATCTCTATTTTAAGACAGAAAGGAAATCTAATTTATTTATGTTATTGCTTTTAATTGACGGCACTCAAAACTCAAAAATATTTTAAAGAGAGGGAAGAAACCGGAGTATCCGGAGGAAAACCTCGGTTACCGGAAAACCCATCAGCCTAGGGGAAACACAGCCTTATAATTAAAATTATCGTTTTACTGCCATAGGTAGTAATGATTCTCATGGTGGAGGTTAGTTGCAATCACATGATTTAAATAAATAGTTCAACTAACCAGTCAATAATTGAACTTACCAACTAAACAAATGTCAACGAGACATTTAATTAGCAGAAAGAACTGACATTACATATGACATGCTTATTTTACACTCTCAATCAAACAAACAATAAATCCTATTTCTGTCTGTCTGTCTGTCTGTCTGTCTCTCTGTCTCTCTGCCAGTCGGCCTCTCTCTCTCTCTCTCATTTGCTTTTAATTCTTTAACTGAACCTCTTAAGGCTGTTTCATTGTCATTGCCTCCTAATGAGCTGTACCTTTAATGTTTATAGTTGTTCGCTTTAGTAGTAGTAGTAGTAGTAGTAGAAGTAGTAGTAGTAGTGGTAGAAATGGTAGTGGTGATGATAGTAGTAGTAGTAGTAGTAGAAGTAGTGGTAGTAGTAGCAGCAGCAGTAGTAGTAGCAGCAGCAGTAGTAGTAGTTGTAGTAGTAGTGGTAGTAGTAGTAGTAGTAGCAGTGGTAGTAGTAGTGTTTTTATTGTAGTCCAGAAGTGATTTTTAAAATGATAAAGTAAATCCCGATGTTCATGTAATGTTATTACAAAAGGTCTGATTGTAACAATAGCCTTATGCTTACAATCGTAACCTTTTGAAATAAAGTCCTGAAATCTGAAATCTGAAGTCTGAATCTGAAGTCTGAAATCTGAAGTCTCTCTCTCCCTCTCTCTACTATTAATATCTTAGTGTTATTTTTTAATGTTAACATCATAGTTACTGTTATTGTTAACATCATAGTTACTGTTATTGTTAACACCATAGTTACTTTTATTATTAACATCATAGTTGCTGTTATTGTTAACGTTATAGTTACTGTTATTGTTAACATAATAGTTACTGTTACTGTTAACGTTGTAGTTGCTGTTATTGTTGACATCATAGTTACTGTTATTGCTAACACCATAGTTACTGTTGTTGTTAACACCGTAGTTAATGTTATTGTTAACATCATAGTTACTGTTGTTGTTAACACCATAGTTACTGTTGTTGTTAACACCATAGTTACTGTTATTGTTAACATCATAGTTACTGTTATTGTTAACACCATAGTTACTGTTATTGTTTACATCATAGTTGCTATTATTGTTAACATCATAGTTACTGTTATTGTTTACATCATAGTTAATATTATTGTTAGCGCCATAGGTACTGTTATTGTTAACACCATAGTTGCTGTTATTGTTAACATCATAGTTATTGTTATTGTTTACATCATAGTTACTATTATTGTTGACATCATAGTTACTGTTATTGTTAAAGTTCATAAAGGTTTAGGACCGGTTGTAAGATTAGGCGATGACCAAAACCTTTATCCAATTGCAGTTTGAACTTTACCTTCAACTTCTCTCTCTTTCCCTCGCAATCACTTAATCACTCACAAACACACGCATCCACACACACACATACAACCACCCTTTCCCCCCTCCCCACACACCCTTTATCTTTTATATTAAGCACTACCCCCCACCTACACGCACAGATCCGACACAGACAACTGACATGTTATACGATCTCTTTCCATTGAAAATCTTCCCTCAGGCTAAACACGCACACACACCCGAAATTGTGTACAGCATTGCGAAGATACAAAACGCAAATGCTTGTTTCGCGGCAGACTTCGGACCTGCCTGTCTCCACATATTGTGCTCTCTTCTTTCGTCTCTTCTTTATCTTAGAGGAGGAGAGAGAACGCCGGCAGTATGCAGTTGCACAGAGAGAAAAAGAGAGAGAGAGAGAGAGGGTGTTGTTTTATCAGTAGTTGATTCAGCCCCAATGCTTGAATCCTGATAAGTGTAACTCAGATTCGTTTACCCACGCAACCTGTTCACTCAGCAACAAGGCAGGAGTCGTCGTATGAAGTTTTCCAATTTTATTCAGCATACATCAACAACTGCATACAATCGCTTTTTCACTTTTTTCTTTCTCTCTTCCTCCTCTACACAGTGCATCAATTATATAGTTTTTTCTAGACTCCAGGTAACGTCAGAAGGTTCCCGTGTGACACATTACAACCAATAGGAATAAACTTCGTCATCACTGTTTTACGTCATACAACTTTCCTTACTGTCCAAGAATTTTCTCAGCTATCTACATTTATCGTGAAGCTTCGATCGATACTAAACAAGCAACTCCAGAGAATTCTCCAATAATATCGACCAACGAAAATTATCAACAGTATACCAAGCTTCTTCTAATAACAACGCAAAATTAAATCAAAGGTAAATACATTCAGTTATTGAATGCTTTGCAAAACAAAACGATCGGATCTATCGTGCGCGTACCATCATGCGCGTTTCAACGTAACATAACCCCCTACACAAGAAGAAATTTACTTAATTTCTTTCAACAACGTTGAAACACAATAAACAAACAAAGTCCAGAATTAAAACTTATTTCAGTCTGTCTGGATATACTGTCAATGTTCTCAGTTCATTCACACAGAGTCAGTGTTCTTTCATCCGCAAGAAAACGACGCCCTCGTCCGTTACGGTTGTCATCGGCCCAGGGTCAAAGGCAGTGATCTCGTGGGCTTTCCTGGAGTCAGTGCATCCTATTCACAACTTTCCGGCACCTCTCATAAAAACTCGTGGGTATCGCCATTATAAATTAAAACGAGGTTAGAATGAAACCAAGTTCCGGTCTGGTTTGTTTTGCTTTTATCAAAGCTTGATGCGTGACTTTTAAATATGGCAAATTGCCGAAAACGACGATTGTTAGAGCCAGAAAACGAGTGGGATAAGTATAAAAACGGTGGAGGAAGTACATGCTCAGTGAAATGATGCAAAAAACAATCGAAGAGGGCTGTATTTGTGGCGACTTCGGAGGTGCGTCGATCATCGACAGAAAGTGAAAAAGGGCCTGAAGACTTGTAGTTTTCGATAGCTTCGCCGTCGCAACCTTCACAAAACACGAAGTAGTTGACTATGTTAGGCGAGCGTTGTGGCCAAGTGGGCTAAGGCGGGACTAACTTGCCTTGTGCACAAGCCAGAAACCAATGGCGCCTGACAGGTGTGGGTTCGAGCCAGCATCTGGGCGTTATGTTTTTCCGAATATTTTTCAAAAATTCACAAATAATGTTAGGTAGGTAGGGTTTAGGCGCGCCACTGGCGATAGAAAGGGATAATAAACTGCAGGAAAAAAAATAAAAATATGTGAGGGTACGATACTGGTGGCCAGTGACACATGTTATTATTCTTGAATATTTGGAAATAACTCACTAAAACACGCGGAGAAAGAA
Source organism: Oncomelania hupensis (assembly GCA_036898135.1). Lineage (NCBI taxonomy): Eukaryota > Metazoa > Mollusca > Gastropoda > Littorinimorpha > Pomatiopsidae > Oncomelania > Oncomelania hupensis. The sequence continues at coordinate 66,280,651 of CM072519.1, forward strand.
ACCGGAAGTATGTTTCATTGAGGGGATTCCCGTTGGTGCATAGGATAGCAGAAAAGTGTGAATATTGCTTCCTTCTGCCATCGAATGTCCAATGAAGTCGATGTTGTCAGTTCCCAGAATGCACTTAAATGGTCTCACGGTCAGGTTGGCTTCTGTTAGACAGTGAAACAGCTCCCTCAAGGTCTGCAGATGCTCTGGCCAGGTGTGGGTGTGGACTTGCAGGTCGTCCCAGTAACACACGACGTTGTCCATCCCTTTGAGCATCTTCCTCATTCCTCTCTTCAGGGTAGCTCCGCTGTTGGCCATGCCAAAGGGCATCCTTAGGCACTCGTACGCCCCATCAGGAGTTATAAAAGCAGTCTTTGGTATGTCTTGTTGGCGCACGGGGACTTGACAATAACCTTTGCTGAGGTCAATCTTTGAGAAGATTTTACTCCCCGATAATTGGCGGAAGAGGTCTGCTGCAGTAGGCATCGGCTTGGGGTCGAAGACGGTGATCTTATAAACCTTCCTGTAGTCGATGCAAACTCTGTTGCTCCCGTCCTTCTTCTTCACGACCACAACAGGGGACACGTAGGGGGAACTGGACTCCCTGATGACGCCCATCTTCAGCATCTCGTTGATGTCTATCCTCAAGGATTCACGGGCCTTGAAAGGGATCGGAAAGGGTTTGGATCGAACGGGGATATTTGAAGTAAGGTGGACTTCATGTTCGACCAAAGTTGTAGAGCCTGAGACATCGCTGAAGTTATGGGGAAACTCGCTCATAAGGTCCTTGAGCTCCATCTTTTGACCTTCCGTCAAGCGTGGTCCTAGCTTAACATCATTGATGCCTTCTTTGCTGTGGAAGTCTCCGAGTTCCAACAGTTCCTCGCTGTCAAAGCTGTCGTCGATCACATCTGCTGTTGCCGCGTGTACAGTCTCCGGCGGCCTTTCCACGTACAGCTTAAGGAGGTTGGCGTGGTAAATCTTGGAATGCTGGCCGACCTTCACCTTGTAGTCGTTGATCCCCACCACGGTCTTTACTTGGTACGTGCCTTTCCACTGCATCAGCAACTTATTGTGATCAGTAGGCAGCAGCACCAGCACTTTGTTGCCAGGTTTGAACTTCCTGTTCACAGCCCTACGATCATAGTAGTGCTTTCCACAGTCCTGGGACTTCTTCAGGTTTTCTCTGGCTATCTCGAGAGTCTGCTCCAGCTTCTCCCGTAGCTCAAACACGTACTGGTAACTGTTCTACACCTCTGGGGTGTCTACTTCCTTCGTCCACAGTTCTTTCAGGATGTGCATCGGCCCTCGGATGGTTCTTCCGTACAGCTGCTCGAACGGTGAAAAGATGTATATGCTTTCCAGTATTGACGCATATAGCTTAGAATAACAAACACGCATGTTACAAACTAAAGTTATTTATTTATGGTGGGCAGGTAAAACTACTCAAAACGAGTTTTCTCTGAGTTTTAACGCGTAGAAAATAAACATAGCTAAGGAACGCATAGCTTCAGTATTATCATTTTGCATCAACAATTTCAAAGAAGCATTCGGGACATTTTCTATATATTTCAAAACATATTTTCCACGCAAATCTTTGTATTTTGGGCAGTATAGTAATGTGATTCATTTTATGCCTTCACAAGGGACATAACTTAGATGCATTTGAGTATCATTTACATTCAGTTCATTTATGCCCAAGCGGAATCTTACAAATACGTATCTAAATTTAGCTATAGTAATATCTGTCAAATATTGCTCGATTTTAATACAGATTTGGAGCATAAGTGGCAAAACGATCACTATCGGTTAGCTTATTGCATCTTGTCTATAGCAATCATCAGCTGCTTTAAACCTTCAGAAATAGTTCATTTCATCATTTAGCCAAACATGAGGAATCCATAAGAATCAAAAACGTTTATAGCAAATAAGTAAATATTGTTCATATATTGCTGCTTTTAATAATAGCATTTCTAAGTAAGACACTAAATACGCTTTTTTAAATCTCATAAATCAATGTTCGCTGCTTTAAACTTCAGAAATAGTGGGTGTTTTTTTTTCCCCATTTAGAAATCAAATGGAAGAAAAACATTAAAAAAAATACAAAGAAAAAACAAAGATAAAACTATAAAAATTTAAACATAAAAAAAAAATTCACACATAAAAAAAAGCATCATTTAAATCCAAAAAATAAATAAAGTTAAAAAAACTAGAGAGAGAGAGAAAAGAGAGAGAGAGAGAGAGAGAGAGAGAGAGAGAGAGAGAGAGAGAGAGAGAGAGAGAGAGAGAGAGAGAGAGAGAGAGAGAGAGTAGTGAAATCGGATTGGATAATTACGTTGTGATTATCGCATTGGATTATTGTGAAGTCAAAATCTTTATTTTATGTGTATGTGCGTATATTCTGAGATATTCTGAGATGTTTTATCGAGCGCATGTATGTATATGTAATGACTATGTAAAGCGTGGTGAGTCTGGTCATAGGCCGGAGTACCCGCTATATAAAAATCCGTTATTATTATTATTATTATTATGTTTCCTTGCGTTGGACGGAAATATGGACATGTATGTTTGTATGTATGTATGTATGTATGTATGTATGTATGTATGTATGTATGTATGTATGTATGTATGTATGTATGTTTGTATGTATGTATGTATGTATTATGTATGTATGTATGTATGTATGCCGGATCGGTCGTCGCCCGGACGGCGCCTTCCGTTGGCCACCAGGCCGGACAGAGGACAGCTTCGTAAGAACCGCCTGACAGACAACATCGTCTTAGGAACCTGGACCCTAAATGCGGAGGGAAAATTAGAAGAACTGGCCCACGAGCTGAACCACTATCGATGGAACATTTTAGGTATCAGCGAACTGCGCTGGAAAGGCCTAAGTGAAACAACGACCGACAAAGACCACAAGCTTTATTTTAGCGGGAGAGATGACAATCCCGAACGCGGCGTTATATTCTTGGTCCACAGAGACATTCTATCAACCATCATAGATTGCCGCCCAGTCTTCAGAAGACTCATTACCATCCGTCTGAGAGCAACCCCTTTCAACATTACCATCATCCAAGTCTATGCACCAACATCAGACTATGGCGATAGCGAAGTCGAGGATATATATGAACATCTACAGGTTGTCCTTGAGCAAGTGCCGAAGAAGGACATAGTCATAGTGCAAGGCGACTGGAATGCCAAGGTTGGCCAAGATGCATACCACAACTGGGGAAACCTATGGACCCCACTGCAACAACGAGAGAGAACAGTCTGAAAAAGAACAACAGCAAAAATGCCTACCAGACTGTGAAGCGGCTGACAAGTGTTAAACTGCCCAAGGTCTCCACGATCCTAAGCACGCCTGGCATATGCCTTACAGAAGGACAAGAAGTCTTGGATAGATGGACAGAGTATTGCTCTGACCTTCACAACCACACACCAAATGGAGACCCATCAGCTCTAGCATGTCCCCAGAACAGAGAAGAAGAACAAATCCTCCCAATTCTCCGAGAAGAAGTTAAGGCAGCAGTGCAATCGATGAAGAAATGGAAGTCAGCGGGAGTGGACAACATACCAGCAGGAGGAGAAGCGATGGTTGACACTACATGTATCAGCCTTATCAGCCATCCCAGCAAGGTCCTCCTGAAACCCCAAGCTGAACAAATCCTAGCTAAAGAACAAGCAATATTTATGTATAAAATGGCGAAGTACCACTGAACAGATTTTGAACCTCAGAATACGCTGCGAGAAATACCTACAGCACCAACAACATTTATATTAGGTGTTTGCAGCACTGTGGGCAACCATGAGAGTGTACAACATCAGCCCTAAAATTATTAAAGTCATCAAAAGCCTTTATGACAATACTACCAGTGCAGTCCTCCACAACAGTGCCATCGGGAATGGCTTCAGAACAATAATCGGCGTGCGTCAAGGATGCCTACTCTCTCCAACACTCTGCAACGTCTTCCTAGAGCGCATGATGTCAGATGTCCTTGCAGATCACGAAGGCATGGTCAGCATAAGGGATAGAGCAATCTCCAACCTCAGTTTTGCGGATGACATTGATGGATTGGCTGGAGATGAACAAGAACTTGAACAGTTGATTGAGAGGCTTGACACCATCTCCAGAGCCTATGGAATGGAAATAAGTGCCGAGAAGACCAAAAACACCAATGGCATCAACACGGACATCAAAATCCGAGGCCAGTCCCTCAACACAGTGCATAGCTTCAAATATTTAGGAGCCATTGTATCAGACAATGGGTCCCGACAGGATGTCCTCTCCAGGGTCGCACAAACAACCCTGACAAGGTTGGAGCCAATTTCGAAAGACAGAACCATCAGTCTACACTGCAAGGTAAGGCTGCTGCGTGCCCTTGTCATCCCCATCTTTCTATACGTTTGCAAAACATGGACCCTCACAGCAGACCTACAACGAAGAACATAAAGCATGGAGATGATGTGCTACAGAAGACTTCTGGGAATTTCCAACAAGTAAAGCATAAAATATAAATATTCAAATTACCGTGTCTGTCATGAACAGAATCCACAATCACCACAGTGAAAAACAGAAGTAGCCTACACAGTAATATTATTTCCAAGTGACACAAAATAGCATTCACTTATTTTTCATAATCTATCTTTTATTACGAAAAATCTTGTTAAAAACAAAAAACCAAGGAAACTACTGAAACTTTACTTTGTTAAGAATATTTCGAAACCTTACGGATTCTTCTTCAGCTAATGAAGCGTCAATACGACGTGTTAAATGCAGTACGTAAATTATGACGTCACGACTTCCAAAGGTCTTGGAGGTCAAATACGCTAACACTGTCAGTGCTGGCTTACGGAAACCAGGATTCTTTAAGTCCAAGGACTTGAGATTATAATTAGTCTTATTACCGATTTCTGCTGAGGTAGGTAGCTTTCATACAAATCCACATAAACACACACCCACACACATACCCCTCCCCCACCCCCCCACCCCCCCACCCACGCACACACACACACACATACCCACACACACACACATATGCATCCATTCATACCTACAACGATCTTATCTTTTATTATACTAATACTCTATCCCAGCCCTATTTCATCCATTCAATCACAGAGACTCTCAGATGCATACGAGAGCAGCCTTCTGTTCTCCAGTCTTTATATAGCCGATTCTCATCATCAAAATATTAATGAACTAGGAAATATAGTACCAATGCAAAGCGAATACATACGTGGCGCATGTATTCGCTTTGCATTGGTACTATATTTCCTATGTCAATAGCCCTCGCTCGTGTCCTAACTCTATAAACCTATCCCTATCCTATCGGGGGGTCTTCTCAAAATGGCGGACGAGACGCATCATGTTGAATTTTGGCTTGATAAAGACCGTGTTTGAAAGTGATCAACGGCGTTGACGTGTATGAAACTTGGTAGAAAGGTGCATAAGGACAGTGGTCAACGAGCTGCGGACTTAATTTTGTGAAATTCAGCAGGATTCTTCGGTATTTATCAACATTTGTTAATTTTCTCCTGTTCTTTATAGACATTTTCCTTGCGACTTTTCCACCACACCCTTACCCACCCACCCCAAATGATGTGAACTAATATCACTACGTTACCTGGATACGTCCACTGCCGCACCACCATACAACCCCCATACTTCACCCATTATCCCATCCCTTGTTGCCCGAATTGCTGAATTGAGCTCACTATATTGAGTAGACCATGCCTTCTACTGCCATCGAACATCGAATAAAGACGGGGGTGTTTACTTGGACTCTGATAACATTACTGTACAGAAGAGCAGCAAGTTTCTGTCGGCGACAAAAATATCGAGGCCTACGAGTTGGGAAGTGTGGCTTGTCTTTTCTTCTGGCTTCATTGACTCTAACGCTGTGGTTGTTATGCGGCGACGTGGAAGCCAATCCTGGGCCATTCTTTGATCATCCAGGACAGGACTATTACTACATGCAGGTACCAACCACGACGCAGTCCAACACCCCTTTGTCTAGCGAAGAAAAGTTGGACAGAATTTTCCGCATGAACATGAACTTCGAGTTCCGTTTCCAGACCCTGGAACACAGTTTGGCCACTAACTGTCAGCAGATTTTTCAAAAATTACACGGCATGGAGGGGTCGATTCAGCACAACGCCAACGCACTGTCCAACATGAAGGGGGAGCAGGACATGTTGAAGACCAGGCTGGAGAAGCTGGAGGAGATAGTGGAACAGCGTGAGCGGCAGGGCAGACGAACCAACCTTCTCTTCCATGGACTGAAGGAAGCTGCTGGTGAGTTGGGCGCCTTGCGCGGCGTCATTCTACGTCTCTTACGTCAGTACTTCCCTGAGAAAACATGGCGCGATACTGATATCGAAGACTTGCGGCGATTGGGGGCGAACTCACCTTCAAGAAAACGACCGGTGCTCGTTACCTTCACCAGCCAGTCCGATGCCCAGCTGATTCTACGCAACAAGGAGAGAATAAACGAAATGAGAAGTACAGTCGACGTGCGTATTGCAGCAGACCTGACCAAACATCAGAGAGACACTATTGCAAGTCATAAACGGGAGGGTAAACATGCTTTCTATCTTAGGGGTCGGCTGATTGTCCAAGACTTTCATGCGAATGGTCGTGCCAGCGAACATCAGAATAATACTTACAACAGACGAAGCAACAGCAACGACATTCAGAACACAGGGATCAGTTCACAGAATACGTCACGTTATTGCGATGACCGTGCCGACGCGAGCACAACTGAACATGGGCGTGATCAGCAACCACTATCCAATGTCGGCGGGCAGCAGCGCGAGAGGCAACAGTACAACGAGTGCGCTGGTGGCGATGACCACGGTGACGACAGTGGCAATGACCGAGAGCGGCGGCTGGAGAGTGGAGAGGAGCGGTTACACGACAGGCCGAGGCTGACGGTGGCATCGGCGGCGCCGCAGTTCGAGGGCGAAGCTGAGGCCAACCTCGCTGATGGTTGGTCGAATGTGGCTGGCGACGACTACGACGAAGATTGGCCAGTCTGTGGCCAGTTCGCGAACGTACCCCACGACAGGCAGGGAGTTGATACTGCAAACGAGTCCGAGCATACGGAGGAGCATGGCGGCTTATCACAGGCGGAGCGGCCACGACTACGCGGATTTGGGAGGGGCTCTCCCGGGACCCTTAGCAGCGGTAGCGCTACAGGTCCGGGTGACGGTTCGAGCCATCAGGGGCGAGGTCGCGCGAACAGGCGACTCAGTACGGGTGAGCAGCATTCCCCACCATTAACACGATCGCAAAGTTCGGCGAGGCAGAGCAAGATCCCGGAAGCTTGGAGCAGTTCGAGTGCGAGGGGAGATCATCATGCGGACAACACCAACAGACCGACGGCGGTCGACGCCGTCAGTTGAGGGAAAGACCAAGGCCCAGAGTCACTTAATCATACTGGTACACGTTCACAAACAGTAAGTGCTGCCTCTAAAACAGATGATAGCAACGTAAATAGTTCTTTTAATTTAACTTTTTGTACCTTTAACATTGAGGGTTTTTGGACAACTTTAAATGAGTTAGACATGGAGTCCTTCGTACGTAAATATGATGTCGCCTTATTGGTAGAAACATTCGTTGAAAATATTCCACAGTCTGTGTTCCCTGACTACGACGTTTTTGTCAGTCCTGCATTAAAACTAACAGACAGTGTACAGGGACGCCTTAGTGGGGGATTATTACTTCTTGTTAAGAAACTCTATAGCAATCATTTTGAACAAATCTTAATAGAGTTTGACAATATTATTGCAATGAAAATCTCTCATAATCTGCTGGGTTTAGAAAGGGACTGTATCCTTGTATGTGTGTATCTACCACCAGAAAACGCCAAATATTACCAGGAGACGGATATTTATAATGGCGTTATGATGCTAGAAGACTGCTTATTAGATCTTGGTAATCGTTTTGATGATCTGCCCCTAGTTATTTGTGGTGACATGAACGCCAGGACGGCTTCTAGGAACTCAAGCGTAACACGTGATCCTATTGACAATATTGATGATTTCGTTAATGATGAAGAATATGAAACTGCAAATGACGATGTGAACGATCGTGTTTCTAAAGACACAACCGTTAACACTTTTGGAAAATATTTACTGAACGTTTGTGATGAATTTTGTTTGTCTATTGTAAACGGCCTTAAATGCCGTAATTTTTCTAGTGACTATACGTACGTCTCCCAGACTGGGTGTAGCGTGATTGACCTTTTTATTGTTTCTAATGGCATTCTTAACAAGTGTATACACTTTAAGGTTTTACCAATGGTGGAGTCGAAACATGCAGCGGTAGAATTGTTTTTCCGCTGTGGCGAAACAGTAGAGGTAAAGAAAAGTAATACTCCCGGCTTTTCATTTTCAAAGTATACATGGGATTGTGAACAGCGTTCTACTTTTTGTGAGGTTATGAATTCAGACAGAGTTAAATCTGCTATTGAAGAGGCATGTAACATTATTGATTTCAACATCGATCTTGCCTTAGAGAAGTTTAACGATTGTTTTAATATTTCTGGCAAATGTAGGTAAAGGTAAAAGGTAAAGGTAGTCCCATAGCCTTGTGGCCGTAGGGGAGCGTGATGTTGGAGATCACACTTATCTTGGGCCAGCGTAATGAGGGTGATGCCCAACTCTCTCCCTCGCTGCTTTACCTTCCCCACCCTCAAGAGAGTAGGTACTCAATCACAGTTGAGTCAACTGGGGGCGTTGTTGTTTGTCGCTTCACACCTTAGCGGTCACCCATCCAAGTGCTAACCGCACAGGACGGTGCTTCACTTTCGACACAGTAGCGAGTGCTCCAACCACTGCACTATCCGACACCCCAAATGTAAATGTATGCTAAAGAATATATACGTGGGATCTGAGAAAAGGAGAGTGTGGTTTGATTTAGAATGCAAGCAAAGTAGAAAGGTTTTGAGACAGCACTTGAGAAAATTTCACATACACAACAGAGACGAAGATAGACTGGGTTACACACAAAAAAGACGAGAGTACAAAGAATTACTTCGACGAAAGAAATTTGATTTTAAAGCAACTTTTATTCAATCGTTACACGACAACATGAATAATTCTGCGAAGTTCTGGGATTCGATTCGCTCAGTACGCCCACGCTCTTCTTGTCAGTCCAACATTTCAAAAGAGCAATGGTTAGAGCATTTTAAGAATGTGTTTATGTCTGATTCTATTGATGGGGAGGGTGTCGATAGTGATGGTGAGGGTGTGACGTTTGTTGAACCTAGTGTTTCTAATTTAAATGTGCATCCAGACGACATGTTAAACTGTCGCATTTCCGAACCCGAAATAACGTCTGCTATTAATGCGTTGAAGAATAAGAAAGCCGCAGGTCCTGATGGTATGATTGGAGGGTTCTATAAGAACAGTGTTGATTGTATCATGCCCTTCTTGTTCAAATACTTTAATTATATTTTTGACAAAGGTTTATTCCCGAGTGATTGGACGTTAGCTATTCTACAACCTATCCACAAAAAAGGTGATTTGAGTAATCCTGATAATTTCAGAGGCATTTCACTGTTAAATATTTGTAGTAAAATTTACAGCTTTGTTTTAAATCAGCGAATAAACAAGTGGATTGAAGAACATGATCTAATCGGCGAAGAACAAGCGGGATTTAGAAAAGAGCATAGTACAGCTGATCATGTTTTTACTTTGTATGCTATGATTCAGAAACAACTTGTCAGACACAGAAAACTTTATGTAGCGTTCATTGATTTCAGGAAGGCCTTTGACAATATTTCTAGAGATAAGCTATGGAAGGTCCTCAAAAAGAATGACTTGAATGGTAAGATTTTAAAGGCATTGAAAAGTATGTATGCAATTGTTAAGGCGAAGATACGAGTTGGGGGTGACTTCACTGATACCTTTATGTGCCCTCGCGGCCTGAAGCAGGGGGAAATATGTTCACCGATAATTTTTTCGCTCTTTGTAAATGAATTGACGAAGGACATACTGGCAGATGGAAAACACGGGATCCAGTTATCACCAGATTTTATTCAGCTATTGATTTTGCTGTTTGCTGATGACGTGGCTCTTATTTCAGATACTATAACTGGTCTTCAAACACAACTAAACATTTTGTACAACACTGCAAGGAACCTAGATCTAGTTGTTAATTTAGACAAGTCTAATGTTGTTGTCTTTAGAAATGGTGGCCATCTTGCTTCAAGTGAGCGATGGCGTTATGGTGAGGAACCTTTGAAGATTGTAAACTCTTACAAGTACTTAGGAATATATTTGACACCGCGTCTTAGTTTCACTCGTACTATGGACGACCTTGCTTGTCGTGCCAGGAAAGGAGTAATGGCTATTATAAGAACGCTTTGGACTGTTGGTGAACATTCTCCGAATCTATTTTTTAAATTGTTTGACTGTCAAATTCAACCTATTTTGACATACGGTTCAGAAATATGGGGACTGACAAAAAATCAAGAAATTATTGAACGTGTCCATCTTTTTGCTTTAAAGAAGTTCTTGGGGGTACATCCCAAGGCTCCTAGACATCTTGTGTACGGAGAAACAGGCAGATATCTTTTGTTTGTGACGACTCATGTAAGATGTATTAAGTTTTGGCTACGCCTGTTGTTTCTGGGTGATGACCGCTATTCTAAAAAAGCGTACAACATGCTCTTGTTTTTGCAAAGACAAAACTACCTTACCTGGGCTTGTGCCGTGAGGAATATTTTGTATATGTATGGTTTTGGCGTCGTTTGGGAAGCACAGGGTGTGAGTGACGTACCCTCTTTCGTTCGCTGTTTTAAGGAAAGGCTAATTGATTGTGCAATACAAAACTGGCACTCATCATTGATGTCACATCATTTGTACAGTGTGTACACTAACTATAATCAATCACTTTCTCTGTGTCAGTATGTACTTTCAGTAAAGAACATTTTTGTACGAAGACAGTACACTCGCTTTAGAATTGGTATGTCTAAATTAAATTGTCATTTCCTTCAGTATAAGCCTATTGCAGATGATAGGAAAGCTTGTCCATTTTGTCAGACAGTCGATGAAACTGAGGTTCATTTTTTATTAGCATGTCCACTGTACAATGAAATTAGAAATGAATTAATTCCTGTAAAATACTGCAGACATCCGTGTTTGGCCAAGTTTCGACTGTTGGTATCATGTCCAGTTTCAGCTGTTGTTAATAATCTGGCTGTATTTATATATAAAGCTCTTTGCTTGCGTGAAAGAATGATGAAGCAAAATGGTTGAATGTAATTTAGTGCTTGCGATGATATGTATCATATAAGTATGCCTTCTTGCATTGTGTATTTTTTGTTTATTTTATTTATTAGTTATTTTGGCCCACTCATTGTAACGGGCCGGTGGTCTATACAATAAACCATTCTGATTCTGATTCTGATTCTGATTCTTATCCCTATCCTATCCTATCCCGTAACTCGGAGATCGTAGGGGCACCACAGATGATCTTTTAATCAGCGTACTACATCTTTCCCTGTCCTCGGCAACCCTGATGGTTTTGCTCAGTGTCAAACCAGTCCATTCTCGAATGTTGTCCTCCCACCTCTTTTTAGATCTTCCTCTTCTTCTACCTCCTTGCACTTTGCCTTGCAGGAAGACCTTTTCAAGACCTGATGATCTGGTGTCGTGGCCATACCATTGGAGTTTACTTTTTTTTACCATTGTGAGCAGGTGTTGTCCAATGGCTTGTGTGATGGTCTGTCTGACTTCGTCGTTGGTAATGTGCTGGGTATAGGAAATGCCCGGAAGTCTTCTGTAGCACCTCATCTCCATGCTTTGTATTCTTCGTTGTAGATCTGCTATGAGGGTCCATGTTTCGCAAGCGTATAGGAAGATGGAGATGACAAGGGAGCGCAGCAGTTTTAGCTTGGAATTTTAGGCTATAACTCTATAAACACGTGATGTATACACAAATGTAAATATGTATCAACTCACTTCGTAACAACCCAGCACATCACCAACGACGATGTCCGACCGACCATCACACAAACAATTGGACAACACGATGATATGCTCACAGTCGTGAAGAAACGGAAACTCCGGTGGTATGACCACGTCAGCAAAGCAGCAGGCCTTGCAAAACCCATCCTGAAAGGTACGGTGCAAGGAAGCAGACGAAGAGAGAGACAGAAAAAGAGGTGGGAGGATAACATTCGAGAATGGTCTGGCTTGACAATGGGCGAAGCCATGAGGGTTGCTGAGGACAGAGAAAGATGGAGTAAGCTGGTTAAACGATCACTTGTGGTGCCCCAACGTCCTTCGAGTTACGGGATTGGATAGGATGTATGTATGTATGTATGTATGTAATTATGTACGTACGTATGTATTTATGTGTAGCGGAAAGGGAGGCGACTGGTTGAGGCTTGGGAGAGAAATTGTCTACCTTGACTTTCTTGGTTAGACTAGCCTTGGGTGGCTCCTGCTTTCCAGAATCCTTTGGGTTAGGCAGGACAAGGCGACACGACATTTGTTCTCCCCGGCTGACCATTCGCCTGCTGCTTTTGGTGGCGAGCGGGACCACATTGTCGGCAGGCATTTTATGCAGGTCGGTGGCAGCGACCTTGCAGTTAGAGTGCGTGGCACTAGTAGCCGGCAACCCAGTACTCCCAACCACGCTTCACCGCCTTGCAGGGCAAATATTTTTATGTCCCTCTTTTGAGGGATAAAATGAAAATAACAGCTCGGGTGGAGCAATGTTATCAAGGTCGTGGCCGAGAGACGGGAGTCAAATACTCCGCTCGGCTACATATGTATGCATGTATGTATGTATATATTGTTTGACCCTAGAAACAAGTACTATCTATCTATCTATCTATCTATCTATCTATCTATCTATCTATCTATCTATCTATCTATCTATCTATCTATCTATCTATCTATCTATCTATCTATCTATCTATCTATCTATCTATCTATCTATCTATCTATCTATCTATCTATCTATCTATCTATCTATCTATCTATCTATCTATCTATCTATCTATCTATCTATCTATCTATCTATCTATCTATCTATCTATCTATCTATCTATCTATCTATCTATCTATCTATCTATCTATCTATCTATCTATCTATCTATCTATCTATCTATCTATCTATCTATCTATCTATCTATCTATCTATCTATCTATCTATCTATCTATCTATCTATCTATCTATCTATCTATCTATCTATCTATCTATCTATCTATCTATCTATCTATCTATCTATCTATCTATCTATCTATCTATCTATCTATCTATCTATCTATCTATCTATCTATCTATCTATCTATCTATCTATCTATCTATCTATCTATCAGCCTGTCGGGGATGAGGGATGCTGTTGCCGAGAGGTTCTGCTATTGCGGTAAGTCTGTTGCAGTAGTCAAATTTTACACAAAAAAGAAAAGTCATTTAACAGCATGCTTGTCTTTGGGCGAGAAAAAAACGTCAGAGATGTGTAGCTTTAGTCTTGGTGCGTAACGTATTCGCCTGTGCGTTATTCTTGGTGCGTAACGTATTCGCCTGTGCGTTATTCTTGGTGCATAGCCTCTACGCATGTGCGTTATTCTCGGTGCGTAGCCTCTACGCCTGTGCGTTAGTCTTGGTGCATAGTTTTTACGCCTGTGCGTTATTCTCGGTGCATAGCTTCTACGCCTGTGCGTTATTCTCGGTGCGTAGCCTCTACGCCTGGGCGTTAGTCTTGGTGCATAGCTTCTACGCCTGTGCGTTATTCTCGGTGCGTAGCCTCTACGCCTGATCCATTAATCGGGGTGCGTAACCTCTATGCCGGTGCGTTATTCGCGGTGAGTAGCCTCTGTGCAGCGTTGTTTTGAGGTGTAGTAATACATAGTAATTCCATTTCCGTTTGCGGACGAAATTAATGCCCTCAGAGATTTGGGGCAATGATCGAGGACTTGGAGAAGGAGGATAGGAACCGCAACGAGGAAGGATGAAACTCAAGAGCCATATTTAACATTATTAGGCTTCCACAAACACACGGCTGATCTCAACAGTTTGCGCTCCTATTTTACAGTCGACAGAATGTTACCCACATTCCTGACACCAGTTAAAGGGCCCCGAGATGACACATTTCAGGGTCACAGGGCCTTTTCAAAGTCACAGCGAGTGTTGCCCTAACCCCCACAAAAATAACATAGAGTCAAAATTATTCTCTTTCATATATGTAGGTGTTTACTTTATTTTTCAAAAATGAAAAATAAGAAACAATCGATGCGTTAAGTCAAGTCAAGTCAAGTCAAGTCAAGTCAATACATTCTTTATTTCTCAGAAAGAAAAATGTGGATTGTCGCTTTGCAAGACAAGACAGGATTTCATAGTGGCAATAAACACAGTGACAGCAATGGAATCGTAACATAACATTGAGGAAAATTACACCCACACACACCCCCACACACACACGCCCACCCCCCCCCCCCCCCCCGCCCCACACACAATTACGTTATTACAATATAATATTCAGCTCCTCGTTTTAACAAACATACCAGATACACAACATTTGTACCCTCGCGTACATATGCAGGTAATCACAAACACACACACACACACACACACACACGCACACACACACACCCACACACACTATTACATAGATTACATTACATGAAGGATCCATTACAACAAATAAGTTTATAACAGGTGGAAGAGGTTACGTCAATGAGCACTCTCGGAAGGGGTAAGTGGTGGAAATGGGTCGGTGGTAGCAAAACAGTGCGGGGAAGGGGGTGGGTTTAACACATACAGACAATAGTCCATCTGGGATGATTCTATCCTAACGCTGCACTCGGCGCCGCCCGACTAAGGGCGCGTCCACATGACGAGCTGCGCTTTGAGCTAGCTGTGGCGTAGCGTTGGACGAGCTTTGAGCTTTGAGCGGTGGGTGGCCACACCAAAAGCGTCAAAAAGCTAGCGGCAAGCTAGCTGCAATGCTGGCTGTACGCTCGGTGACAGCTTGGGTGGCCACATGACAAGCTGTTACAGCTAGCTGCCTGCTAGCGTGATGCTAGCTGTCGTTCAGAAGTTTATTATCGGTGGTTTTGCAAGGCATCGCAGACCCGCAACTAAAATTTATTTCTGTTGAAGTTGGAGCCTACGGGAAAGAGAGTGATGGCATATTATCCAGGTTTCAGATGAAACTCTGCCTTGAAGGGAATACAGTAAATATGTCCCACTACCAAATTCCAACATTCACCTTTCCTATTTTTTTGGTAGGTAACCCAACCTATCGCCCAAGCCATACCTAACAACACACATCAACACAGTCGATATCATCTTCAATTATTATCGCCATGGCAAGCCGTTGTGTAGAATGCGGGTTTGTAGTGCTTGCTGGAAAATGGTAAGTGCTGAAAACAGCAATCTGCACAACGTGACCACTGCTGACAACATTGTGCTAGCACTGTTGCCTTGCACAATGCAGTCATCCATCATGAAAGCGCTGATATAAAAAGGACACGGAGATCTGGGATGATACTCAAGTCCGTGGCGAACAGGACAGACGGATGGGGTGTTACTCAGGTCGTCCTGGACAATATTTAGCATGGGTGAGAGAACAGCTGGTTGAGTATTTTGTCAGGGTTGGTGCAATGAACTGGCAAGAAAGCTACAGTTAATATAACTTTGCTGAACTAACTGACGGCAGTTATAATGAAGGATGAGACTCTCGTGACTTTAGTTTTTCCATGTTCATATACGTCACAAAGCTTGTGATTTTAAATCTAAAGTTGGTCACTTTTAAGATCAACATGGAATGTACTATTTAAAAAAAATAAAACAAAGAGTGCAGATTTAAAAAAGATGGACCTGCAATCATGCACTCCACCCAAATGTTGGTCATTTACTGTTCAGCCTTCCCCTTTTCTCTCTCTTGTTTTCCCCCCACCCCCCACCCCTACAAAGCTACAAAGAAATAAACCCAAGTTAAAACGTTAACTATATATTTTTGTAAACTTTTATTGGCTGGCATCAAACACACAATACCTACATCATAAGTGTTCATTGATAATTTACCATCATAGCCCTTTTATTTATTTTTTATGTATAAAAATTAAAATCCAGATCTAAATCTAGGTTGAATTTGGGACTATAAGCACGGTTCTAAATCTGAGTGAAAACATCAAATGTGAATTCGCTTAATACTAGATCTAGATCTGTATTTTATTTGCAACAAATTGTGTTAAAACATAATAAAAGAAAAAAAGCACTTACTGGGTACTTTTATTTTTCAATGGCGACTGCACAAATGATAAAGCTGCAATTTTGTCAATTAGGCCTATACTATACGAAAAGAGCAATTGGTCATTTTATTATAAAATTTATAACCATCTTCACTCAGTCACTAACTTGAGTGCCTTGCCATTTTAGGCACCTCCTGAAACAGCTTTGCTCAAACCTCCCTGTTCGAAAATCTTTTGTTTTTTCTGCCACAATCTCTTATTTTGTAGTTCTCTGATTCCGTAAGCGAAGGGTGGTAAGAAGACTGATTCAAGGCCAAGGACACAAAACCAATCAAGGTCAAGGACCCAAAACCACCGCTTGAGCTTCGAGCGTCGATAAATGCCGAGAATATTACCGCTGCTCGAAGCTAGCAATAGCCGCGCGACTACCGCTCGTGGTGTGGACGCTTCTACAGTAATTCTAGTTAGACTTTTCGCAGCGCAGCTGAAGCGCAGCTCAAAGCTTCGCTCGAAGCTTGTCATGTGGACGCGCCCTTACGCATTAAAGCATTTGACTGCGTTAGGAACAAAGCTGTTCCTGAATTTGACTTTGTGGCATTTGGGTACTCTGTACCTGCACTGCGATGGCAGGATCTCAAACTCACTTAATTTGTTTTGAGTCTATTAATAGCATCAAGGCCGATCCTAAAAATAGCGCTGCTGCGTAAGTGCGTACAGTATAGGCACAGTTGCTTGCTTCCATGAAAAGCCAAAAGCTTAGCAGCCGGGTTGGAGCCACGATTACCCATGATGTCACCTTTTAATCTGACAACAACGCAATTTCCGACGTAAACTCTGGATCACAAAAAACACAAAACCACATAGATTTGTGATAGCCTGGCCGTGACACTTGTCAATTTCTCTCTATATAGAAGCCCTTGTTGTTTGGCTTGTACGAACTATAAGCTTTCAATCTTAGCGAGGACTTCTGCTTACTAACAATACTTCAAGTCTGTCTCATCTGTAGCTGTACTGTGTGGCCTGGTGGCACTAGCCAGTGGACGGCTAGACTGGGATAATCAGAATCTTTGGCACCTTTTAGCCACAATCTTTATTCAGAGCTGCGCTAGCCGTGCGTATGATTTGTTTGTGCGGTTTCTGGTCACAAGAGACGGAGATGTTTTCGGATATTTTGGGGTTATAAGGCACTTTTTTTTCGGTTGTTGGTTGGTTGGAGCCAAAAGACCTTTTTTGTTGTTGTTTGGAGTCAAAAGACAATTTATGTTCTTCCTGTCCTTTCCGGCTTTTAGACGCCCTGTTGTCCGTGGCCTGCATTTGTTGAGTTTGTGTTCATACATTTTTTTTCTCGGCCTAGTTATTATTCATACTGTTCACTCGTGTCTTTCCTCTAGGTTGGGAATACACTGGAAGATGCCATTTTGACATTTGTTCTTCAGTTTGTTCAGGCTGTCACTCGTGTTCCCAATCCTTGGAGAACACTGGACGAGATCATTTAATTTTTCTTAGTTTTGATGCCAGCATCTTTAGCTTTCATTGTTGGTTTTTGTTTCTATATTTTCTTCTGTACACTGTTCTAGTCTGCCCTTTCTTCTCCCTTTTAAAATTAATTTTATTGACACGTTATTGTCCCTTTTAATCGGGAAATTCTGGGTCGCCTCCCCTTGGGAAGGCGTAATCGCAACCTGTGACATGTTAATATTAGTCGTGTTCTTGAAATTTTGCTGGGAGAGCAAACCAGAATATCCGGAGAAAACGCCCTAGACGTTGCTCGAGTCGAAAGTAAATAATATTCGGAGAAAAATAAGGCTCAGATGCTGGATCGATCCCACACCCATAAGGCAGCACTGGTTTCTAGCATGAGGACAAGGCAAAGTAGTCCCGCCTTAGACCACTCGGCCACATTGCTTGCTTGCACTCTAAATACAAATAATATTTGTTTTATTTGAGTTGATTTATTTATTTAAGTATTATAATCAGAAACAAATAGATACGCACCAATGCTAACTTTAACCTTTTTTCAATGTGGGAATTGTTTTTTTCTGGTC
Source organism: Oncomelania hupensis (assembly GCA_036898135.1). Lineage (NCBI taxonomy): Eukaryota > Metazoa > Mollusca > Gastropoda > Littorinimorpha > Pomatiopsidae > Oncomelania > Oncomelania hupensis. The sequence continues at coordinate 66,298,899 of CM072519.1, forward strand.
TATTGACTTCTGAGGACAGAGAAAGATGGAGTACGTTGGTTAAACGATCATCTGTGGTGCTTTTACGACCTCCGATTTACGAGATAGGATAGGATAGGATTGACCTCTGTTGTATTGTTGGACCTACTACTTTAAGCAGTTTAATTATGCAATGTCTGATGTTTTGCGTACCTTGACAACTTCCCCTGTGATCTTAATGCGTATTGTAATTTTGTCGTAAGGAAATGATTTATTTCTTAATTTATTGAATAATTGCTGTTGGTTTTTTTCCTCATTGCCCTCCTTCTTATTCAGACCCTTTGAAATATGAGATTTTTTAAAATTAAAACCCTTTTTCTATTGTACTGCATCTTACTCTTCTATAGTCTTTTTGCTGAAAGGTATTCAATTGGAATATTGTTAATATTTCGTTTTGATATTTCAACTTCTGCTGTATTGTGGCGTCTGCTTTTGAGACCCTTTCGGCAACAAAGCCATTTTGTTGAACTATTTATTTTTACTGGTGCTTTATTGTTGTTCATTTCAGGCTGTACTCTTATAGCTAAAACATTATTTCAAAAGGGGATATTAATAGAATAAGTTTTGATACGTTGGACTTTAGCTTCGTGTCAGCTCCTTCTATTATGATTTCTTATAACAAGTGACAATTTCTTGAAAACTCTTTCTTATTATTTCGATGTCTTGCTTTTAATGTATTCTTAATTCACTTCACGAGAAGATGTTATTATATTGTTGAGTTTGCTTTGAAGTTTTCGACTTCTGCTTTTCTTTGGTCCCCTTTGAAAGGGAATATAATTTGTTGGGATTTTGATCCTTTTAATTTTCAGAGTTGTGTGGATTCCAATTTGCTTATGCATTATGTTATTTTTAGTTAAAATATTATTATTAAAAGAGCTTTTAGGGAATAGAGTATTCTGTAACTTTATTTCCATATTTTTTTCTCAACATAGTTCCGTCGCTTGTTTTCTTCGGCGTTTGTTGTTGTTGGTTTTTAAATGAAGCCGGAGGCTTTTTGTGCAAATGTTTTGCTTGTTTTTGGTTTCCTTCTGATTTACCCCCTTCGAGACTGATGAGGTATGAAATTGGAAGGACTGGAGTCTCCAAGGGCTTTAGATTATGCGAAAGTGGAGGAGAAGGAACAACGGAGAAGAATAACAGAAACTGCAACTGTGTATTGAGTGTGTGTTGGTGTGTGTGTGTGTGTGTGTGTGTGTGTGTGTGTTTGGAGAGAGTGAGAGAGAGAGAGACAAGAGCGACCGCTGGCGAATATAAACAAGGGAGACAACTACTACCTAACTCTGCTTTTGTGCATGATGAGTAGATTTTAATGTGAAAACTGAGAAGGAAAAAAACACAATATAAAATGCTTGTATCGTATTTGGTGAGCACCTCTGTGTCTCTGTCTCAGTCTCACTCTCAGTTTGTCGCTCCCGCCACTTACTCTTTGTGCCTACACGACATGTGTCTGTGTTACACTACCAAGGATGATTCAGCCCCGATGCTTGAATCTTGTGTAACTGGAATCCACCAAACACCTACCCTCCCTGTGGTGTTTATGTACCGCTTTTTCCTAAATGACATCAGGTCAAAGCGCAGTTCTCACGCATTTATACTTAACGTTAACATCGAAATATGATGATGATGTCCATTTATAACGCGCGTGTCTCCATCCATTTTCAAATGCTCAATGCGGGATAAGGATGAATAAAGAATAACAAAAAAAAAAACGACAGAAAATAATTATAAAGTACGGTAGTGGGTGTGGGAGGTGGGGTGGGTGGGGAAGAGGTGGAGGTGGACAGCAGAAGTGAGAGAGAGAAAGGTGCTTGGTTCACTAAGTCACTACAATGTAAACAAGTGAGTCTTCAGTCTTCTCCTGAACGATTCGACGCAGTCTGCTCTTTATAACAACCTCAGGCAGTGTATCCCATAACTTGGGGACTGCATTCTGCAGAGTTCTGGCACCAGATCTCTTTTTGTTTGTCTCCTCAGAGGATGGCAGGCGAAAACAGGACTAGGAAGAAGAGCGAAGCTAACGAGATGGTTCATACATAGGAACCTACGCAGAAAGGTATCATGGAGCAGTCTCGTGCACACATGTAAACACCATTAACATGATCTTATGGTCAATACGTTGTTGTTGTTTTTAAGGGAGCCAGTGCAGAGAGTCAAATACGTGTGTAATGTGGTCTGTGGGCTTTGTGCGTGTGATTATCCTGAAGGTCGTGTTTTGGATCTTTTGTAGTTTGTCCAACAGAATGGTAGGGAGACCCCACAAAGTGCTGTTACAATAGTCCACTCTGAACATGACAGTTGCTAGGACGCACTTTTCCGACAATCCTAAGCTGAAAATAGTATTTTCTAAGTACTTCTTGTATGTGCTTGTGTGTTATCAACTTAGATTCAAGCCCTCACCCTTCCTGAAAATAATACTCAACAGGTTGAAACCCCAAGCTGAACAAATCATAGCTGATAGTATTTATGATAGAAAATGGTCTCCAGTTATGAAGCGGAAAAAAAGTCTAATATTGTTTAATAATGGGGCAAATTCACACTATTTGCCTAAGTTAGAACTAAATGGAAAAGTTTTAAATTATAAGCAAAATGTAAAGCTTTTGGGTGAACGTCTTACTCCAAAACTAAACTGGACTATCATATTCAATACTTAATATCAAAAGCCAACAAAAGATTACATTTTTTAAAAACTACTTTGTGTACAGCCGTGGAGTCAAGACACAAATACATTACTTTATTTGGCAATATTGGTAATGGGATCTGTACTTAGTTATAGACAAGAAGTATATTTTTCAGCATCAAATTCATTGTTGAATACGTTGCAAAGCATCGACAGTAAAGCAGTGAAAATAGCATTAAGGGTTCCAGTACATTCAAATAACAATAAAATCATATAAGGAAGCTTTCCTTTCATCTTTTCCAAACGTGAAAATGTACAGTTAATTGTTACTGAGGCTAGAGAGCTGCTGGAGAAACAATATTCTAATCATTTAAACATTTACACTTACTGCTCAGTTCAAGAAACATCCCACGCTGGCGCTGGAATTGCAATTCATGACTTAAAAATTCAAAAGTCATATTATATTGGTAAGAATGTCTCAATATTTCAAGCAGAATTGTATGCAATCCTTATGGTTATAAATATTATTTGTAATTATTCATCGGCTTTATTTAATATTCTTGTATGCGTAGATTCAAATTCATTATTCTTGAAATATTGGTCATGTAAAACAAGGACAGATATTTTATTTGAAATTAGGTCTTTAATACATTATATTATATCTAAAGGTATTGGAGTCTCCTGTTGTTGGATTCCTTCTCATACCTGCATTTATTGGAATAATATAGTTGATAAATTGGCTAAACGAGGAGCACTGAAAATAGGTGATACTATTACATAATTATAATAATATAAAGCCGTCAGTAGTTGAATTAATATCTTTATTAGAAAAGAATATATTTTCTAATTTACCTAGCAATGGAAAGAATGAAAAAGTTTCTTGTTTAAGACATTTGTGTAGAATAATTAATAAACTAAGAGTAAACTCATGGAACACCAAGTTTTGAAAAGATGTAATTTGTACTTGTTTACAACCAATATCTGTTAAACATCTGTTATATGAATGTCCTATTTTGGTTATGCTATATAAAGAAAAGAATATCGATGTAAATAGTCAAGAATAAATTGACATTTTGTTGCATAGTCCAGCAATGATAGATATAATTTACAAGTCTGCAGTTGGTAAACCTCTTAGTACTGTTAGATATTTTGTGTGATTATAGTTCAACTTTAAATTGTTATATTATATGTTTGTGTACATGCGTGAGAATGGCTGTATGGTCTAAAATCACATATGTGAAAAGACGTTAAACTAAATTATTGAATTGAATTGAAATCATAGCTGAAGAACAACCAGGATTCATGGCAGGGCGAAATACCACTGAACAGATTTTCAACCTCAGAAAAATCTGCGAAAAATTCATACAGCACCAACATCATCTATAACATGCGTTTGTAGACTTCCAGAAAGCGTTTGACCGAGTCTGGCACGCAGGTCTGAGGCCAACTATGAGAGTGTACAACATCAGCCCTAAAATTAATGAAGTCATCAAAAGCGTGTATGACAAGACTACCAGTACAGTCCTCCACAACAAAGGTAAGTATGGTAATTATGGCGCGCGTTTCAACGGTAACAGTCTGTTTGTTGATTAGTCTCTCCCTCTCCCCACCTCTCTCTCTCTCTCTCTCTCTCTCTCTCTCTCTCTCTCTCTCTGTGTGATCTAAAAAAGAGATATCGCCTTATCTCCTTATTCGACCCCCCCCCCTCCGCCCCCTCCATTGTGTTTCCATCATCCCGAGGTTTTTTTCCCTTGACGGAACATGATCCGGTGTTGTCAGGTCGATGTTTCAGTCTGTCACAAAGCCCCCCGATTGTGGTGTGAGGGCGTGAAAAAGGTTCTGATTGTAAACTGTGTGTTCCTGTTATTACCCCCGCATCACCGCTCAGGCGTGTCAAATCATTTCTGACGCCTTGGTGTTAGAGAGAGAGAGAGGGAGAGAGAGAGAGAGAGAGAGAGAGAGAGAGACTTAGACACACAGATAGAGAGAGGATGGAGATAAGGACATGGACATAAAACAAGAAAGAGAGCTGCGATACATGACCACGACTATATTGATAAAATAATAATAATAATAATAATAATAATAATAATAATAATAATAATAATAATAATAATAATAATAATAATAATAATAATAGTTAGTTATTCCTTGCTTACAGGGTGCAGTGGATTGCAAAGAGCCGAATCAAGACCACACAATCAAGATCACAACTTCGCTGAAATAGGACTCATCCATAATCCGCATAAAAGATCTGCCGAAACAACCCTAGTGGTAACACTGAAGGCACTCCACCAGCCGGTCACTTTACAATAAAGACATCCCACGCATGGAACGCTGAGGATGTACTCTAATTTATCGAACCCCCGTTTACAAAAACAAAATAGAATACAAACATTAACAAAACACATACATATAAAATGCCTACATTGTCAAATAATAACAGCATAGGAAACCCAAGTGACCATTTGGCACAAAGCATCCAATATTCCCAAACTGATCCAACAGACCTCAAACATAAATTAAGAGTATTGTTTTCGGAAAAGTTTTCAAGAAAACGTTAGATGACTGGTCTAGCGAAGAGAAAGGTAGTATAGTAGATTGATAGAACAGAGTAGAAATGAGAAAGAACAAAGGAGAAAGACAGAGACAGTGGGAATGTAAAGCACTAAATTTCCAGAAAGTGGGGATACTATTTATACTGAAACCCCCGGCACACCCACTGGTTGTAATAATTAAAACAAATTAAAATAATAATAATAATAATAATAATAATAATAATAATAATAATAATAATAATAATAATAATAAGAAGAAGAAGAAGAAGAAGAAGAAGAAGAAGAAGAAGAAGAATGATAATAAAAATGTTGTACGACAATGACGAAGATGGTGATGATGATAATGATGATGATGATGATGTTGATGATAAAGATGATGATGATGATGATGATGATGATGATGATGATGATGATGATGATGATGATGATGATGATGATCATGATCATGATGATGATCATGATGATGATCATGATGATGATCATGATGATGTTGATGACGATGATGATTTTATTTTTATTTTTGATATTTTATGTTTCCTTTGTATCGGGAAATTCTGGGCAACCTCCCTGGGGAAAGGTTAGTCGCAGCCTGTGGCGCGCCCAAACCCAACCTACCTAACATTAGTTGTGTTTTTGACATTTTTGATGGGGAAGCAAGCCGGAGTACCCGAAGAAAACCTCGGAGATATTGTCCGAGTCTAAAGTAAATAATATCCGGATAAACGTAACACCCAGAGGCGGGATCGATCCCACACCTGTCAGGCGCCTGTGGACAAGTCAAGTTAGTCCCGCCTTTGACCACGAGGCCACAACGCTCGTTGGTGATGATGATGGCGATGATGATTATGAGGATATGATGATGATTATGATCCTGCTGCCGCTGTTGTTGCTGTTGCTGTTGGTCGTCATGGTGATGTCCTCACGCATGGAGCTGAGAATTGTACAAAAAAAGCAACTGGACTGGATTAGGAAGAGACTAAATGCCGTAAATAGAGAATCGGAGACACACGTGTCGTGATGAAATCGGGACACATGCTGTCCAGAGAGCGTTCTTAGTTCATTTCTACAAGAGCACATGGTCGTGATGAAATCAAAGTGCACATGTGTCGTGATGAAATAAAGGGCACATAAGTCGTGATGAAATAAAGGGCACATAAGTCGTGATGAAGTTAAAGGGCACATAAGTCGTGCATAAGTCGTGATGAAATAAAGGGCACATAAGTCGTGAAGATATCTAGCACTCAAAAGACATGGTGGAAGCAGAGTGGGATAAGTCGAAAAATCAGGGGCGGGTAAGCCGTGGAAGCCAAGGAAGGATAAGTGGTGATGACAAGGAACGACAACTGGGTCCTGGGGGTAAAGACGTTTCGGGGAAGCGGATCAGGACGTCTTGGACCGGTTTGGATAACCTGGTTTGTCCTAATTGTCGTCGATTTAGCAGCAATTTGTCTTCCATCATTCATCCCTCCCTCTCCATCTGCACTCCTCACCTACCCTCCTCCCTCTTTTCCCTTCTCCCATTATCCCGCCCCTTTTTTACTCTCTCTCTCTCTGTCTGTCTCTCTCTCTCTGTCTGTCTGTCTCTCTCTCTGTCTGTCTCTCTCTCTGTCTTTCTCTTTCTCTGTCTGTCTCTCTCTCCCTCTCTGTCTGTCTGTCTCTCTCTGTCTGTCTGTCTGTCTCTCTCTCTCCCTCTCTGTCTGTCTGTCTCTCTCTCTCTCCCTCCCTCTCCGCCACCAGCCACATACTTAAGCCTGCATCTGTTCCTCTCTGCGCACCCCTTTTCTGACTACCTCTCGACAGATCCACAAACTCCTTCCGTTCCGTTACACCCTCTGCAACGCCAAACACCCACCCATCAATTAGGGTATAGTTATCTCCCCTCTCTTTTCCACGCCTTTTATAAGCACACATCTTCTTTCGTCGAATTTGCCCCCTCCCCTTCACTCCACCCCACCCCACTCTACCCCACACTCCCACCTCTCTCTCTCTTCCTCGCACACATCTGCAACCTCAATGCATCACGCTTATAATCTGTACGCCACCAACTTAATCGTCCCCCCACACTTCCCCCGCCCCCCTCCCCCCCCCCCGTCCCTCATCTTCCCAATATTGCACCGACCGTATTCCCCAACCCCTTTTCTCATCTTCCCCTCATCCTTCCTCTCCATCTCTCCGACAGTATTCTTCGCCTGTCAAATCCCCATCCCTTCGCTTAGGCTGTTGTTTCTACAGCCCACTGCATTACATGGCCTCTCTGACGTCCACACCTCTCGCTTTGCGATTTTGATGCAGTTTGGTAAAGGTAACTCCTCGCTCTCTTTCTCTCCCCTCACCCACTCCCGTCTCTATATTAGGCCCCGGTAAGGTTATTTGCAGAATTTGCCTCCTACTCTCTCATCCGCCTACATTCCATATTTTGTTGCCATTTGTCATGTACGGTGTTCCACTTCCACACCCTCTCCCAACCCACTCCATCTGTATGACGGTCCTGTCACATTTGATTGCCGTTGCTTGTTTACTGATTGATTGATTGTACTCCAATCGCCTGTGTTCCATATGCGTCAGCCTACTTTTAGTTTCATAATGCGAGGTATAATTAAAATGACTGCTGCACTGGCGATATTGAAGCCAATTTGGAAAGACAGGACCATCAGTCTACATTCCAAGGTAAGACTGCTGCGCTCTCTTGTCATCTCCATCTTCCTATACGCTTGCGAAACATGGACCCTCACAGCAGATCTACAACGAAGAATACAAAGCATGGGGATGAGGTGCTACAGAAGACTTCTTTGCATTTCATATACCCAGCACATCACCAACGACGAAGTCCGACAGCCCATCACACAAGCCATTGGACAACACGATGACTGGCTCACGATGGTGAAAAAACGGAAACTCCGATGGTACGGCCACGTCACCAGATCATCAGACCTTGCAAAGACCATCCTGCAAGGCACAATGCAAGGAGGTAGAAGAAGAGGGAGACCGAAAAAGACGTGGGAGGACAACATTCGAGAATGTAGACTACTGGCTTGACAGCGAAGCCATCAGGGTTGCTGAGGACAGAGAAAGATGGAGTATGCTGGTTAAACGATCATCTGTGGTGCCCCTACGACCTTCGAGTTACGGGAAAGGATAGTCAGTGGTATGCTAGCTTTAGAGATCAGTGCCGCCTCTTCTGCATTTAATTTCGTTGTGTGGTAACGCTGACCGCAGCATTTCTTTGCGTTTCCCAATCTTGAAATCCCCCTCAAAGCAATGTCCATTTGCAGAACGCGGAAAAATTCCGTGGCATTAACACATGTGAATGCTTCCTTAGGCGTTTATGAAAGTTCTTGAACAGCTAGTACAGCGGCTTAACACCACCTCCGGTGCCCATGGAATGGAAATAAGTGCAGAGAAGACCAAAATGATGACCAACAACGCCAAAGGCAAAAACATGGACATCAAAGTTCAAAGCCAATCCCTCAACACAGTGCCTAGCTTAAAATATTTAGGAGCCATTGTATCAGACAATGGGTCCCGACAGGAAGTCCTGTCCAGGAACGCTCAAACAACTGCTGCCCTGCCAAGGTTGAAGCCCATTTTGAAAGAAAGGACCATCAGTCCACATTCCAAGGTAAGGCTGCTGTGCTCCCTTGTCATCTCCATCTTCTAATATGCTTGCAAAATATGGACCCTTACAGCAGATCTACAACGAAGAATACAAAGCATGGAGATGAGGTGCTACAGAAGACTTCTGGGCATTTCCTATACCCAGCACATCACCAACAACGAAGTCCGACAGACCATCACACAAGCCATTGGACAACACGATGACATGCTCATAGTGGTTAAGAAACGGAAACTCCGATGGTACGGCCACGTCACCAGAGCATCGGGCCTTGCAAAGACCATCTTGCAAGACACGATGCATGGAGGCAGAAGAAGAGGGAGACCGAAGAAGAGGTGGGAGGACAACATTCGAGAATGGACTGGCTTGACACTGAGCGAAGCCATCAGGGTTGCTGTGGACAGAGAAAGATGGAGTACGCTGGTTAAGCGATCATCTGTGGTGCTCCTACGACGTTCGAGTTACGGGATAGGATAGGATAGGATAAGAAAAATTCCTTGGCATTAACACATGCGAACGCTTCCTTATGTGTTTATGAAAGCGTTCTTGTTTTTCCAGCGCAAGAGCTACTCAAGGCGCTGATACAGATACAGGATCTAGGATCTAACTCACACAGCCGATACAGGATCTAACTCACACAGCCGATACAGGATCTAACTTACACAGCTGATACAGGATCTAACTCACACAGCCGATACAGGATCTAACTCACACAGCCGATACAGGATCTAACTCACACAGCCGATACAGGATCTAACTCACACAGCCGATACAGGATCTAACTCACACAGCCGATACAGGTTCTAACTCACACAGCCGATACAGGATCTAACTCACACAGCCGATACAGGTTCTAACTCACACAGCCGATACAGGATCTAACTCACACAGCCGATACAGGTTCTAACTCACACAGCCGATACAGGTTCTAACTCACACAGCCGATACAGGATCTAACTCACACAGCCGATACAGGTTCTAACTCACACAGCCGATACAGGATCTAACTCACACAGCCGATACAGGTTCTAACTCACACAGCCGATACAGGTTCTAACTCACACAGCCGATACAGGTTCTAACTCACACAGCCGATAGAGGATCTAACTCAAACAGCCCGAGATGCCCATTTGCTGCCTTTGGCGCCTTGTTTGACGCCCAGACAACTGAGCACAATCCTGGGCGACCGGGAGTGGGGGAGAAGGGTCCTAGTGCCTGCTGGGTGTATTTGAGTGGCCGGCACTCACCCTTCTAGGACATGAGCGTCAGGATCTTTAAAGTCGGTTTACCACTCCTTTCACCGTTATTACTAATTGGAGACTGGTTTGTGCCATTTAGTTTACTTCATTTTTTGTCTGTGGCTTCGTTATACAGTAGTCTAGGAGTACTGTACATGTTCGTATTTGCCTCTTCTTATAGGCTGCAGTCATATCATAGTTCTGTCATGTCAGCTAAGCATGTCTTCATTTCTCTGAATGATAAAATACAGCTATTCCTTAATTTTGAATCTCTAATCCATTTGAATAGGGGACGTACACATTTGTCAGGTTATTTACAATATCGTACCCCCCCCCACCCACCCACCCCTTCAAACGTAGTTTACTAGAGCATACTGCAATCGTTTGGTCTATCGTTCTGTGGGAGACAAACAGGTTTGTTTAACACACAAGCGATAAAGGTGTCTCACCTAAACAAAAGCTGGGACTGCAGTTCATTGACAGCATGTTGGATAAAATCCTTATCAGTTGCTGTCCTCCGTGAAATGAGGGAATGATAGAAAAGATTGATCTCCCCTTGTCTGCTGCCAACACCTACTTCTGTGGGTTTTGTGTTCTTCTGAGCATCCAATATAGATTACATTACATGGTTATTGCTGTAGGTCCAGCGGACTCTTCCGAGCCAAATCAGGACCAGAGAAGTGAAAGAGGACTCACCCCTGATCCGCATAAAAGATCTGTTGAAACAACCCTAGTGGTAACACTGAAGGCAACCTACCAGCCGGTCACTTTACAATAAAGACATCCCACGCAGGGGACGCTGAGGCTATACTCTAATTTATCGAACCCCCGTTTACAAAAACAAAATAGAATACAAACATCGTTATACAATATCAACAAAACACATACATATAATATGCCTACATTGCTAAATAATAACATCATAGGAAGCCCCAGTGACCATGTGGCAGAAAGCGTCCAATGTTCCCAAGCTGGTCCAACAGACCTCATACACAAATGAAGCGTATTGTCCCGGAAGAGTTTTCAAGAAAAAAAGGCAGGTGACTGGTCTAGCGAAGAAGAAGATAGTATAGTAGATTGATAGAACAGAGTATGAATGAGAAAGAACTAAGGAGAAAGACAGCAACAGTTGGAATTTAAAGCACTAAATTTCCAGAAAGTGGGGATACTATTTATACTTAAACCCCAGGTACCTCCACGGAGGGGGGGGGGGGGGTTCCATTATAGTATATATAAGTTTTCTTCTGGATGACTGTACCGAAGACAAATTTGTGGAGCCTCGATAGGAGTAGCGTACTGTCAATGCTTATAAGCTAGCCATGCATCTCTGGGACTGCTGTCGGACATCCCACGACCATGATTGTGCTGACCGCAGCCACAGACTCCTCAAACACGTCACAGAGCACAGAGCTTGGCTGAGACTAGCCGAGGCTTAACTTCGCCTCCCCATGGTGGATGTTGTCTCCATAGCAGAGAGGCGAACGTAAGGGTAGGAAAGTGTCAGCTACGCAGTGTGATCACAGAGTGAGGGTCGTAGGCTTCATCCTGCTCAGCTGAAGACATAGACTTCCATTTCCTGTTAAAGACGATCCGACGTTGAGAAGCCTGACGACCGTTGACGTGTCAACAGGTAGATAAATGCCCCTTGTTTCTGTCTGTCTGTCCGTGTCTGTCTGTTTGCGTCTTTCTGTCTGTCTCTCTTCTTCTTCTTCTTCTTCTTCTTCTTCTTCTTCTTCTTCTTCTTCTTCTTCTTCTTCTTCTTCTTCTTCTTCTTCGTACCCCTTGGGGTCATGAGCAATCTTGCCACTGTAGATTGTTCTAACCTATAAAGGGAAAAATGAAAGCCCCAGTTGAAAACCGGTCTTTCCTTTCTAGGCATGACAGATTCACTGCGGCAACAGTACCCCCGTTGGAGTGCCGGGGGTTCCAGTATAAATAGTATCCCCACTTTCTGGAAATTTAGTGCTTTAAATTCCCACTGTCGCTGTCTTCCTCATTTGCTCTTTCCCATTCCTGCTCTGTCCTATCACTCTGCTATACTATCTTCTTCTTCGCTAGATCAATGACCTACCTTTTTTCTTGAAAACTCTTCCTGGACAAGACTCCTTGTTTGTGTATGAGGTCTGTTGGATCAGTTTGGGAATATTGGACGCTTTCTGCCGGGTGGTCACTAGGGCTTCCTATGATGTTATTAGTTAGCAATATAGGCATTTTATATGTATGTGTTTTGTTGATAATTTATAATGATGTTTGTATTCTATTTTGTTTTTGTAACCGGGGGTTCGAGTAGTTGGGGAAAAGCCTCAGCCGTCCCCTGCGTGGGATGTCTTTATTGTAAAGTGACTGGCCGGTGGAGGGCATTCAATTTTCCCACTAGGGTTGTTATGGCAGATCTTTTATGCGGATCGGGGGTTGTCCGGTCCTGATTTGGCTCGGAAGAGTCCGCTGGACCTAAAGCAACAATCAATCAATCAATCAATCAATCTTCGTCTTCTTCTTCTTCTGCTTCTTCTTCTTATCTTCTCGGCGGCATGGATAGCTCAGTCGTCAGAGCGCTCGACTTGTGTACGCATATTTTGTGATTGCTGGATAGTAGTGGCCAGCGCTTTGAGAAGCTCTCTGAGCTTATAAGTGCGCTATATAAGAAAAATCTTCTTCTTCTTCTTCTTCTTCTTCTTCTTCTTCTTCTTCTTCTTCTTCTTCTTCTTCTTCTTCTTCTTCTTTATCTTCTTCTTCTTCTTTTCCCTCTTCTTTTTCTTCTGTCTGTTTCTCGCCTTCTTTTCTTATTCTTCCCTCTCTCTTTCTCTGTCTTTCTCTCTTCTTCGTCTTCTTCCTTTTCTGTCGCTTCCTATGTCTGTCTCTGTCTGTATATTTGTATGTCTCTCTCTCTCTCTCTCTCTCTCTCTCTCTCTCTCTCTCTCTCTCTCTCTCTCTCTCTCTCTCTCTCTCTCTCTCTCTCTCACTCTCTCTCTTCACCCACTACCTCTCACTCTCATACTCGTCAGTTCAACATTCATCATTGTCTTTGTCCGCCTGTGTGTCGCTGTCTCCCTTTTGTGTTCCCCGTCCCCTCTTTCAAAATGGTCAGTTTAGCCAAATGCCTCTATCCGTGTCTGTTTCTATCTCTCTTTCTCTCTCTCGCAGCCATCAACACGTCGAGAGTGGACAATTAGCATTAGCGATGGTCAGCAAGGTCTGTTGACCTTTAGCTAGCGTTGCAAACATTATTGCTTGCCCATGTAGAGCAACCGGTCTCAGTCATTAGGCAACATTAGCCGATCGAACCTAGTCCGGATTCACCAATTCTTTCACCTACCCATCTCAAATATGATTTTTTTCTTCTTCAAGATTCAGATTCCGGTGTGTCCGATCGGTGCGTGCTGCTTGTCCGCGATGATACCCACGTGTCTGTAAGCGTATGGTTGGTATAGGACCCTACACCGAAAGCTTTAGATCATCCGTGTTGCGTTAAACAAACAACAATGACTGTATTTTGTCTTGGTCAATGTTGTGCATAGAGTTGATCAAGCAACAGTTTACTGCCACGGCAGCGCACTGCATTGCTGACACTACAGCAGAAGGCTAATGACGTTCGCTTGTGAGAGGTACTCGGCGAGTCACTGATACGCTGTATGCAACGCCGACTGAAAGGTCATTAGACTCTTTTATCCAGCGGCAATGCAGTTGTCCGGTGCTGTCCACTCTGTAAAGAACTAAACCATAGTGCTGCTGCGCATTCTGTAGTAGTGCTACTTCGTAGTAGTTGAACTGCCAATACCTTCGCTGAATAGCCCTAACACGAGCCCTGCACGGAAATAAGGCGCTGACGCATCAGTTTTCTGGTTATTACTTTTGGACGTTAACTGGGAACAGCACAGTATCTACAGTTAGTTTGTTCTGCAGCAATGATAACCTTTTTCGTAATGATCTATTCCTTCGGATGAGAGTATAAACCGAGGTCCTTTCTGTGCACGCACGCAGTCCACCACACGGGGGTAACACAAAGGCATATGGGATGCCATTCTTATTAGATACTACCTGTAACAAGAGGACCTGTTTACCCTGCATAATTTAAGCTTTTGCTTGTTTAGTCAGTGTAGTTTAGAAGGTTACTGTTAGTATGACGCAGACGACAGAAGTGATCCTGCGTAACACAGTTGGAGCTTGATGCAAGCACAGTTAGTGACATCATCGCAGCCTACGATGGTGTTTCGAATTTTACATCCACCTAGATGTTTTCAGCCAATGGGAACACAGCTAGTTATATAGAACCAGTTCTGGGTGATTCAAGCTAAGAGATAGAACGTCAGTCGAGTTTGAAACGCTGAGCAGTACACAGTACACTCAAGCAGAAATCTATCTCCTGAGAAGATTAGGCAGCAGTACTTGTTGAGTATTCGAATTCAATCAAGTAGCCACGGCCTGACATTGTCAAACAGGTAAATGAACATACTTCTGTTTCATCGTGATGTATTTATATTATTGTTGAAATTAAGTTTGTGGAATTTTCTATGCATAGAATTGAATTGTTAGTCCGACTTTGCCTGAACACGTGGAGAATCCGACCACGAGGCGACCGCCGACGCCCTGTTGAAAGATGTACGGATCCACTGTTGTTTAACCTATATGTATGTTTGCAGACCAGTGGCTGTACCCGAGAATGTTTATAATATTATTATTTCTGTATGTGTATAGTTAGCCACGATTTATATTTGTATATGTATAGAAAATTAGAGTGGAGATTCCAGTGGACCACAGACTTAGCAGAATGTTCGTCGCTTATGTATAGAGATGTGGAGCTATCACTGAGGGCTACTTTGGCCTTCAGTGAGATGCTCTGCACAGACCTATTATACAGGGTTGTGCAGAATTTCGTCTCATATGTTACAGACGAGCAGGCGGTATATCGTGAGCCCAACTCAGCAGAAGACAAAACCAGTTATCGCCGAAGGTTGGCTGCCGAGGCACCTCCAGCATTGTGCGCAGATAGCCCAACCGTCGAACCACAAAGTTAACGACGCCACGACAACACATTTTGTCCCAGAAGCGACCGCAACGCAGTGCTTCAACCACGCAGTTAAGTGCCACAAGAAACAGTGCACTAAACCTCTGTATAAACAGGACCACAGTAGTCCACTCTTCAAGAATTCTGATCATTAGGGCAGAAAGTATCCAGTGCCCTATGATGAAAAAGTAGCTGCCTAGATTATCAGCGAGCGAACCATTCGCATTGACAATTGAACTTTTAAGTTAGTTTCGTACTTAGAATATCGTGTATAGAGTAGAAGAAATAAATGTGAGATTTTTACTGTTATCAAGTGGCTGGACTACATATGATTCATAGCCGTGTGAAAGCTAGTGTGACAGTGATCTTTTACCATTTTTCTATCTATCTCTGTACCCCAGCCTAAACACAGACCGAGCTAAACAAATAAATGTATTAAGTGTAGTCAAAGGGAGATAACTAGATATCCCCATCGACTAAGACGAGGAGGTAATAGCAGTCCATTGTGCAGAGCCCAGCAACAATAAAAACCCCGTCACACTACCATATAGTCAATAAGGGAATGATACAGAAGGCTATATCCGCTATCTCCCTCGCATCAACTTTAAAGATCCTGACGCTCATGTCCTCGTCGGGTGAGTTCCGGCTACACAGATAAGCCCAACCAGCACTAGGTTACTTCTCCCTTTACCCCCGGTCGCCCAAGGTTATGCTCAGTTGTCTGAAGCGTCAGACGATGCGCCCTAAGGCAGCAGGTGGGCGCCTCGAGCGGCTTGAGTTAGATCCTGTATCGGCCAGCGCCTTGAGCAGATCGGAAAAGCGCTGTATACAAATGCCTGAATGAATGAATGCATGGAACTTTGTCAAGCACGTTAACACAAAGCATGATCACAGCGCAGGGCTAAACAAATGAAGTGCTCCCGAACCAACGAACGAGCAATGAGGTTTAACGTCTACACCCACCATTAGCGATATGGCAGACGGGGATAACCATCCCAGGGAACAAGGGGTAGGGACCTGAATCAACACTGAACCACCAGAGCAATCATACCGCTAAAATGGACAGTGAAAATGACCACATTTTATATCGCACACCTGGGTCATCGGTGTGCCAGGCGAACGCTTTAACCTTGGAGCTACGGCGGTCGGAAGTTCTCCCAGAAGAAACCAAACACCTTCTTTGCACTTTACGCATTAATGTCAATCTGCTGTTGTGTGAATGTGTGGCCTCTGACACTAGATCTCTACAACAAAATTGAGAAGTTTGATAGTTGTCGGTATAGTATGCCTGCGGTAGTCCTAACAGACCCCTGTGTTGGCACGCAAAATGCGGAACAAATACGTTGTTCCCCTCCCTTCCTAGGGAGAAGTCTTTATTCTACTGTTTACTAATCAGTGGTCTATTGAAATGGACCTAAACGCTCTCCACCCAAAATTTATACAGGCTGAACTTATTATAAACATGTTTGGCGGATTTTGGGTCTGATGCAAATATGTTTTGCCCATAGATACCAAAAACATGGAAAACAAATCCCCACGAAAATGGTTTGGGTCGTGACTTTCGCGTTTAAAGATATGGTCATTGAATTTTTAAATGTAACTGGTTGTTGGGGGGTTAATTGATATTGTCTTCTCAATAGTCTGAAGTTATTTGGTCCACGGCTGTAGTACTTCCTGACTCTGCCAAACAGTATTGAGTTTCCCGTGTGTTAAGCAAATGGTGTTGCGTAATCCTTGAGATGACCATCAGTCACGGGCGTTGGATAAGCTGTGTCAGCAGTCAATAGTGGCTCAGGAGTAGCCTGAAGGGTTTGTTGCCTAACAGCTTCGATCGCAAGACGGCGGAGACGGCTGTTGTCCTTCTGCCTCTGTTGTCTCCAGTCACGGACCGTTCCAGATTGTTCTGTGCACGAAAAAAAGAGACGCTGATGGCTGGTGGCTACACTTTTGTTTTCTTCCCACGCCATAGACACGTGCGCTGCCGGTTCCGGTTTTGATGTGCGCATGCGCGCGAGCTACCGGAAGCTGGGATGACAAAAAGAGTGTGCAAGAAGAAGAAGAAAAGGGTGGGAAATAGACAGCTGCCTGAAGGGCTGGAAGCTGCCAATAGTCTTGCCGCTTGATGCTGCGTGCTGTCTGCATTATCCTGCCCATGATTCTAATTGGATCTGCTCCGCTTTTTTTCCCCCCTTTCCAAACCTTCCACGTGAGCCCGCCGCCATATTTTCATCGTCTCTGCTTCCTGATCTCTTTTTCTTCCTTCCTCTTCCTTCTTCTTCTCCTTCCGCTGTTTTCCGAGATGCAGCTAGAGCCTTCCATCACCCTGCTTGACCTCTGGTTGTTTTGGTTCGGGTAATATTTGATGGAGCTCATTTCAAAACTCTTGCAGACGGTTATTTCAGGTCTTTTTTTAGCTTTATTCCGCCCACCCACCTCTCCTCGTTCCCATTCTCTCTCTCATTCTTTCTGTCATTCTGTTTTATGTGCAGTGGGAATTTGTTCTGTCACGACATTTGTCGTCCTTGCCTCGAACCTTTCCTATTTTCGTGTAGGCAATATTTTGATGGAGCTCATTTGAAAACTCTTGCAGGACATGAGGATCAGGGTTTTTTAAAGTCTTTGCGATGGTATGAGTGCGTGCAGAGACTAGATCTTGGTTTACACTCTCATTTCTCTTCACATTAACCCCGCGGCCTCACTTTGAAAACCTATATACTATTTATTGGTAAATTTGTTGAAGAAGTTGGCTTGAGACTGGAATATGAAAATTGTGAGAGAACGGAGATCGATCACCATAAAAATTGCAAAAGCCATGACTCTTTGGTGCGTGTTTATTTTTTTTCCTCTTCGTTGTTTTGTTTTGCCCCAAGACATGCCGAGAGAGAGAATTAGAACATCACG
>CM072519.1:66321848-66386848 GCA_036898135.1 Oncomelania hupensis
TATTTTTTTAAAATTATTTTTATTGAGGATTTTTATAGCGCACTTATCTCGCCGTACTTGACCAGACTCTACGTGTGCTCTAGGCGCTGGCCGATATAGGATCTAACTCAAACCGCCCTAGACGCCCACCCGCAGCCTTTGGGCGCATGGTCTGACGCCTGGACAACTGAGCACTATCCTGGCCAGCCAGGAATGGAGGAGAAGGACCAAGTGCATGCTGGGTGTGTGCATGCTGGGTGTGTTCTTGTTACCGGCACTCACCCGTCTAGATCTAGGACATGAGCGTCAGGATCTTTAAAGTCCGTTATTATGGAATGTATGCGACACACAGATTAGACCTCGGTTTATACTCTCATCCGAAGGTGTAGGGAACGGGAGTAAAGTGTCTTTCCCAGGGACACAACACAGTGGCCCGGACAGGGCTTGAACCCGGGACCTTCAGATCCGCAAGCCAAAGCTCTACCATTAGACCACCGTGCCTCCCACATACAATTGAGACATATGAGACGCAATGAACAGTAGAGCTAGAGTGTCACTGTGAAAGTTACGGTGTTGAATGGTGGTGTGCTGCTACACAATGACTTCATCTGTACACTACAGTTGCTCTGTCCAAAGTTGGGATCTATCTGGCGACATTTCAACACCAGATGTTCTTCTTTCACGCTTTAACCTGTGTTTGTGATTCCATCTCGGGTTACCTGTTCACTTCCTCAAGATTTGGACTTTTGGAACGAGGAGGAATGGGATGGGGGGTAAAGGCTGGGGAAGGAGAAAAGAGAGGGGGGCGGGGGAAGAAGGGCTGGTGAGTGGCAATAGCTCGGTGATAAAAGCGGAATGAGGTGGGGGGGGGGGGGGGTTAAATACATGGTAACATTAGTTTGATAATACGTCTGTATTCTTTGTTCCATCGGTTGTAATGCATATTGTGGAGTATCGTGTAAGTTGTGATGCATACTGTGGAGTGTCGTGTAAGCTGTGATGCATAATGTGGAGTGTCGTGTAAGCTGTGATGCATACTGTGGAGTGTCGTTGTGATGCATACTGTGGAGTGTCGTGTAAGTTGTGATGCATATTGTGGAGTGTCGTGTAAGTTGTGATGCATACTGTGGAGTGTCGTGTAAGTTGTGATGCATACTGTGGAGTGTCGTGTAAGCTGTGATGCATACTGTGGAGTGTCGTGTAAGTTGTGATGCATACTGTGGAGTGTCGTGTAAGTTGTGATGCATACTGTGGAGTGTCGTGTAAGTTGTGATGCATAATGTGGAGTATCGTGTAAGCTGTGATGCATACTGTGGAGTGTCGTGTACGTTGTGATGCATACTGTGGAGTGTCGTGTAAGTTGTGATGCATACTGTGGAGTGTCGTGTAAGTTGTGATGCATACTGTGGAGTGTCGTGTACGTTGTGATGCATACTGTGGAGTATCGTGTAAGCTGTGATGCATACTGTGGAGTGTCGTGTAAGTTGTGATGCATACTGTGGAGTGTCGTGTAAGTTGTGATGCATACTGTGGAGTATCGTGTAAGCTGTGATGCATACTGTGGAGTGTCGTGTACGTTGTGATGCATACTGTGGAGTGTCGTGTAAGTTGTGATGCATACTGTGGAGTGTCGTGTAAGTTGTGATGCATACTGTGGAGTGTCGTGTAAGCTGTGATGCATACTGTGGAGTGTCGTGTAAGCTGTGATGCATACTGTGGAGTGTCGTGTAAGCTGTGATGTATACTGTTGAGTGTCGTGTAAGTTGTGATGCATACTGTGGAGTGTCGTGTAAGTTGTGATGCATACTGTGGAGTGTCGTGTAAGTTGGGTTGGAGTGGTGAGGAGCGGTGGTTAGATGTGGCTGGGAGGGATGTCGGAGGTGGTTAGATGTGGCTGGGAGGGATGTCGGAGGTGGTTAAGCCCACCTCCCACTTTCTCCTAATCTTTGTGTTCTTAAGCTTAATCCTGTCCAATGGTCTGTTTCTTTCCGGTTTCCTCAAGCCCAGTTGGAAAGACAGGACCATCAGTCTACATTCCAAGGTAAGACTGCTGCGATCTCTTGTCATCTCCATCTTCCTATAAGCTTGCGAAACATGGACCCTCACAGCAGATCTACAACGAAGAATACAAAGCATGGAGATGAGGTGCTACAGAAGACTTTGGAATTCCTATACCCAGCACACCACCAACAACGAAGTCCGACAGACCATCACACAAGCCATTGGACAACACGATGGCATGCTCACAGTGGTGAAGAAACGGAAACTCCGATGGTATGGCAACACATCACCAGAGCATCTAGCCTTGTAAAAACCATCCTGAAATGCACGGTGCAAGGAGGCAGAAGAAGAGGAGACAGAAAAAGAAGTGGAAGGACAACATTCGAGAATGGACTGGTTTGACACTGAACGAAGAAATGAGGGTTGCTGAGAACAGAGAAAGATGGAGTACGCTGATAGGACGATCGCCTGTGGTGCCCCAATGACCTTTGAGTTACGAGATAGGATAGGATAGGATAGGTTTAGATTTGTCATGATACAAAAGCCTATCTTCTTCTTCTTCTCCTTCTTCTTCTTCTTCTTCTTCTTCTTCTTCTTCTTCTTCTTCTTCTTCTTCTTCTTCTTATTATTATTATTATTATTATTATTATTATTATTATTATTATTATTATTACTAGTGGTTTTGTACCCTGGCAAGCCAGGGTACACAGGTTGCTGTTTAAAATGTAGACAGAGAGACAACTCGAGCAATGCATTGAACTATTTTAATTTAAAATTATAATTGCAATGTACTGCAGAACAGTGTATAGGTGCATGTTTGAGTAATGCACTAAATATTTTATTTTGAATTATTATTTATGTTAGGCAACGTATTTTTAAATGTCATACCTTTATTTAAAAATATTAGGCATGATATTTATTGCAATGTACTTACACTTACAGCCGACGCTGTTGTCAAATGTCGTCTGCAAAGTTATATGTGACGTCACGTTTGGCGCTTGAATGGGATTCTTGCAAGATTGTTTGCGAATGAATTTTTGTGCGCATATAAGTATGGATGAAAAAGAAAGTGAACAGGTAACCTTCAGCTGTAAGATTGGTGACATGAGTGCAAAAGTGTTTTGAATGGAAATAAAATAAAATTTGCGGTATTACGGAACAGCACGTTCTTGACACGGGTTGAATCGGAAGCGCGCGGAATTAGGCTATTGCAGTTTGTGGACATTTTGTTTATTTATTTATCTCAGAAACGGTTAAACGTTCGGTAAGGAAATGTCGGCTATAACGATTTCGCGGGTTTTGAGCGCACAGCAGGCCGATCCGCAGCGCCCAGCACCTGCCCAGATCAGCGTCCATACCGGACAAACTTTACAGTAGAAGGACTTCCGGCTAAGCAATTTATATATATATAGATTATTATCATCATTCAGAACAAGAACAGGAAGAACACGAACAAGAACAAGAAGGAAAATACGTTGCTGTTTCTCTGATGGAGACTACCATATTGACGGCGACAACAACAACGATGACGATGATGAAGACAAACAAGACGCTTTGTCTCTGTCCGTTTCTCTTTGCCTCTGTCTCTCTCAGTCTCCCCCTTCTCCCTCTTCTCCCTCTTCTCCCTCCCTCTCTTTCTCTCTCTCTCTGTCTCTCTCTCTCTCTCTCTCTCTCTCTCTTTCTCTCTCTCTCTCTGTTTTGTCGTTGGCATGTATGACTGAATATTGGCTGAGTGTATAACATCGGTATCCTTGTTGTGAATAAAATGTTAGAGCCTGAGCCTGTCTCTCTATTCACTTCGAGATCAGTGATTGGCTATAACTAGAGTCTATATGTGTGTGTGAACGTGCGTGTGTTAATGTTTGTGTATATGTATATATGTATGTGTGTGTCTCTCTGTCTCTCTCTCTGTCTCTCTCTCTCTCCCTCTTTCTGCACCTGACTATTCACTTCGAGATCAGTGATTGACTATGACTAGAGTATATATATGTTTGTGTGAAAGTGCGTGTGTTAATGTGTGTGTATTTATGTGTGTGTGTGTGTGTGTGTGTAAACTATACAGTGTGAAGCAGACAACAGATGTCCTCTCCAATTGTCTACAACGACAAACAAACAGGCAGACAATCAGTCCAATCAACACACCCAGCAGGCAAGCAGACGTATGAACAGCAACACGTGGAATAGAAGCCACGTTTCTATTTGTAGTTACATTACATTACATGATTATTGCTTTAGGTCCAGCGGACTCTTCCGAGCCAAATCAGGACCGGACAACCCCTGATCCGCATTAAAGATCTGCTGAAACAACCCTAGTGGTAAAACTGAAGGCTCTCCACCAGCCAGTCACTTTACAATAAAGACATCCCACGCAGGGGACGCTGAGGTTACACTCTAATTTATTGAACCCCCGTTTACAAAAACAAAATAGAATACAAACATCATTATAAAATATCAACAAAACACATACATATAAATTGCTTACATTGCCAAATACTAACATCATACTGGCAGAAAGCGTCCAATATCTCCAAGCTGATCGAACACACAAATAAGAGTTTTAAAGAAAAAATGAAAAAGGTAGGTGACTGGTATAGTATAGCAGATTGATAGAACAGAGCAGGAATGAGAAAGAACAATTGAGAAAGACAACGACAGTGGGAATTTAAAGCACTAAATTTCCAGAAAGTGGGGATACTATTTATACTGAAACCCCCGGCACCCCAACGAGGGATCTATTTGTAGTTTATTTTATTTTTTTTATTAATTTAATCGTTCTTATATAGCGCTTTTCCAGCTCAAGAGCTGCTCAAGGCGCTGGCCGATACAGGATCTAACTCAAGCCGCCCGAGACGCCCACCCGCAGCCTTTGGGCGCATGGTCTGACGCCCGGACAACTGAGCACAATCCTGGGCAGCCAGGGATGGGGGAGAAGGACCTAGGTGCATGCTGGGTGAGTTCTTGTCACCGGCACTCACCCGTCTAGGACATGAGCGTCAGGATCTTTAAAGTCCGTTATGATGGAATGTATGCGACACGGACTAGACCTCGGTTTATACTCTCATCCGAAGGAGTAGGAAAACAGGAGTAAAGTGTCTTTCCCAGGGACACAACACAATGGCCCGGCCAGGGCTCGAACCCGGGACCTTCAGATCCGCAAGCCGAAGCACTACCATTAGACCACAGTGCCTCCCTAGTAGTAAGGTTACACAATACAGTACAACACCTCTATTTACACCAAATAAGGAATGACACTCGCGCGCAATAAACAATGATAAAGTAGGCTTTAGTTCCTCAAGTGAACCGCTAAAGTTTGAATTTTCCATTTTTGTTCTGACAGGAAGCGTTTTCAACGGTACATCAATACGATAGCCATTTGACCTTTGAGTCTATATCTAAGTGAACCATGTGGAGGGTCTATTTTATTAACCTGCAACAAAAAATCTTACCCTCAATTTTTTTACCGGTTTTGTCTCTTATTCAATTCAATTCAATTCAATATTTTATTTTAAAGTCTCTTCACGTTGTGATTTTAGACCACTTCATTCTCACGCATGGACATACAGACATACAATTAAAACTGAAATGCAACCATAAATAATAACATTAAGCTTATTACTAATAATACTACAAACATTTTCCAACTGCGGACACGTATATTATACGAACTATCTCCATTATTGCAGGACTATGCAATAAAATGTCAATGTCTTCTTGAATACCCACAATGATGTTCTTTTCTTCATAAAGTGGTGTCAAAATAGGACATTCATATAAAATATGTTTAACAGATATTGGGAATAAACAAGTACACAAGATATTTTTTGAAAACTTTGTGTTCCATGAATTTACTCTTAGTTTATTAATTAGCCTACACAAATGTCTTGGACAAGCATAATTTTCGACGTTTCTACTCTGAGGTAAATCAGAATGCATACGCTTTTCCAGTAAGGATAATAATTCATATACTGAAGGTGATATGTTATTACATGCAATAGAATTATTTGCTTTCATTGCTCCTTGTTTCGCCAATTTATCAACTACGTCATTCCAATAAATACCCGAATGAGATGGAATCCAGCAAAAGCTGATTCCAATACCTTTAGATATCAAATAATGAATTAGAAACTTGATTTCAAATAAAATATCTGTTCTCGTTTTACATGACCAATGTTGCAAAGAATATAATGCTGATTTTGAATCAACACATATAAGGATACTAAAGAAAGCAATTGGGAAGTTACAAATTATGTTTAAAGACATAAGGATAGCATACAATTCTGCTGTAAATACTGATACATTCTTACCAACATAATATGATTTTTGAATTTTTAAGTCAGGGATCGCAATTCCAGCTCCAGCATCTGATGTTTCTAACACGGACCCATCAGTATAAATTTTTTAATGGTTAGTATATTGCCTTTCGATATGCTCCCTAGCTTCAGTAACAACTAGATTAACATTTTCATTTTTCTTTGTTAGAGAGTAATCAATATCAAATTGTGCATTTGTATGTTCCCACTGCGGAATTTGAGGAATACTTGGTAATATAGGAATAGATGAAATATCAATATTACAAGTTGTTAATATATCATTTGTATAATTTCGTATTGATTGGAGATACGTCAAATTCCTAGCTCTTTTTGGAAAATCTATATTAGAATCAATTAATATTTCTTCTGAAACAGAATTTGGAACTGACAAACCTCTGTTTACATATTTTGCAACTGATAATTTTTGTTGTTCAGGAAAAGATAACAGGCACGCTTCTTTATATGACTTAAGTGTACTTGAATGCACTGGAACACCTAGTGCTATTTTAATTGCTTTACTGTCAATACTTTGCAACTTATTTAGCAATGAATTTGAAGCTGAAAAATATACTTCTTGTCCATAACTAAGCACTGACCTCACTAGAGATATTGCCAAATGAAGTAATGTATTTGTGTCTTGACTCCATGGCTGTGCACAAAGTAGTTTTAAAAAATTTAACCTTTTACTAGCTTTTGATATTAAGTATTTAATATGAAAATTCCAAGATAATTTTGGAGTAAGATATACACCCAGGAATTTTACATTTTGCTTATAATTTAGAATTTTACCATTTAGTTCTAACTGAGGCAAACACTTTGAATTTACACCATTATTAAACAACACCAGGCAGGTTTTTTCCGCAGATAACTGAAGACCATTTTCTATCATAAATATATTCAATTTATTAAGTTCTATCTGATATATATTTTGTACATAGCTTACAACTCTTTTGCATGTATTTTTTCTTAAATTAGTATTAATCCAAATAGCAACATCATCTGCATATTGCACAACATTAGTGTGTTTAGACATGTCTTTTGGAAGATCGTAAATAAGAATAGAAAATAAAATTGGGGCAATTATTGATCCTTGAGGAATACCCATGTCAATCTGCTGAAAGGAGGAAAATGTTTTACCAACGCGGGTATAAATGTATCTTTGAGATAAAAAATTCTTAAAGTATTGATACATTATTCCGGATATTCCTATATTCTTCAATTTGTAAAGTAAACGTGCATGCCAAACACTATCATACGCTTTACGTACATCAAAAAATGTTGCTAACGTAGACTTTCTACGAGAAAACTGCTTTTTTATATGTGATGTTAGTTTAACTAAATGATCGGTAGTACATCTTCCTTTTCTAAAACCTGCTTGATTTAAAGGGAAAATAGAATTTTTCTCACAATAATGATGCATTCTATTAAGAATAATCTTTTCCATTAATTTTCCAGCTTGAGATGTTAATGCTATTGGTCGGTAGCTATCTAATGATGATCTTGTTTTGCCTTGTTTTAGAACTGGAATTACAACTGACTTCTTCCAGATATCAGGAAGAGCTCCATTTAACCATTTTGTCTCTTACCGGCTTCGATAGTTGCTACTTTTAGCTCAAGAATGTTGGCTAGCTGTTGCTATAAATAGGCACACCAACTACGGAATGTATTCCTTTATAAAATAACTGTACTTTCAAAAGAGTTGTTTTTGTATTGATTTCAGTGGGGCAACACTCGCTGTGAATGGTAAAAAGGTACTATTGAGGGGTTGTGGTCAACGTGGATCCCTTTAACAACAGTCAAAATACGCAGCAGCGTAATTATGTGTTGAATCCACCAACCATTACCATCACCTTTTAGACAGAGAAGGAGACCAATACACCCAGACAGATAGACAAGTAAGGCTTTAAGAACAGCCGTAGAATAGGAGAGACATTTCCATTAATACTAGATTGCAGTAGGCAGCATCGATCATATGATATCCCAATTTGTTTATCACGTGCGCTGCATGAAGCGCCGTTGGTGACGTTACTGTAGACTGGATCAACACAGCACTAAAATCGAACGTGTGTTTTGCTGTAGGTTTGTGGGCTCCAAGTGCACTGATGTAGAACGAAGTGTGCTGCAGTGCGAGCCAGTGTCGGTGACGTGTGCACGATGTGCTGATAGGTTTTCAAGACGCTGGATCTTGGTACTGAACTCTTTGAAAATGCTCATTATATAAACACGAGTAGAACATACTCGGTGGCCACTGAGACCCTTGGCAAGCACAGCCCAAAGACCTGTGTGATAAACGAAGAGAGATTAACAAGAAAAAGGACAACTCACAGGTAGCTGATGCCTAGCAAAAAATCAACAGTGAAATCCGAAAAGGCGTGCGCACAACAAATGAGACCTGGATATAAAAAAAAAAAAAAAAAAAAAGCAATGCCAGGAAATAATAGAAAACAGTCTAAACAAGAACAACAGCAAGAAGGCCTACCAGACTGTGAAGCGGCTGATAAGTATTAAACAGCCCAAGGTCTCCACAATCCAAAGCAAGTCTGGCTTATGCCTTACAGAAGAACAAGAAGTCTTGGATAAGTAGACAGAGTACTGCTCTGACCTTTACAACCACACACCAAACGAAGACCCATCAGTTCTAGCATGTCCCCAGAACAGAGAAGAGGAAGAAAATCCTCCCAATTCTCCGAGAAGAAGTTGAGGCAGCAGTGCAATCACTGAAGAAGTGGAAGTCAGCGGGAGTGGACAACATACCCGCGGAACTGCTTCAAGCAGGAGGAGAAGCGATGATTGACGTCCTCACCATTATCTGTAACACAATCTGGAAGAGTGGGGAGTGGCCTACACCATGACCCAGTCGCTTGTCACCACTCTTCCCGAAACGGGCATAATACAAATTTTGCTGTAGTTTATTTGATAGTACATGAGTGTATTTGGAACTGAAGGTCAAGAGCATAGAAAGATCAAAGTCAGTATTACTTTGCATTTTAATGTCACCGTTTCATTTTGTTTTCTTCTGGGCACTCATTTTCATGTTAAATATTGCAAGTCCCATAAGGAGCAATTGAGTCGTATGGGCTTTGCCCCTCTGGTTTTTCCGTCCTCCGTACTATATCTCAAGTCGTCGGTGTTGAGGTATGGAAGTCGAGTGGATTCAGTTTGTATTTTTTAATTTGACTTTCTTGGTTTCTTGATTGTTTGAATTTGATTTTTGCAGACTTTCCTACAATGAAAACATTACTATATTCATCCTTTCCTCAGTTTAAAAAAAATTACATTAACTGAACTCCTTCAAAATATAATTTTTATACAAATTTAAAATATTTTGTATGTGTGACAAAGTCTGCAGAAATAGTCGAATCAAAAATAAAACAAACTACAATCCCGATTCCATTTGACTTCTATGCCTCTACACCGACTACAGTACAGCAGGCTGAAAAACAAAAACAAAATCTTTGGATTAACTTTTGAAGTATTAATAAGAAAACATAATAAATTGAAAGTTATCTGTTCAAACAGCTTATGTACACAAAAAAGTGGATTATCTCCTTCGACAGTTTTAAAAATTCCTTTTTGCAGTGATGTGTTAAAATAAAACTGGTTAGATTTGCAAAGCAAACAAACAAACAAAAAACCAACCACAATAGGTGTTCCTACTTCATGCAGCTTTTGCACAAACACATTGTTGCACTTGTGTGCTAGTGATAGAACTGTTCGTTTGAAGTTGTGTATTTGGATTGTTTAGCTTGAATAGTTGCAGGTTGTAAGTAGTGTATTGAGAATGTTGCACTTGGATAGCTGCAAGATCTAAGTTGTGTATTGGGAATGTTGTGCTTGTACAACTGCTGTATGAAGGAGGGCAGGCAAGTCATAAAACCAACATTCTCAGAAATTGGCATTTTTTTGTTTCAATTTATTCGTTTGAACAAAATCGTTTTGAATTTATTTTGTTTTTTGTTTTGTTGTGGTTGACTTTCTGCCAACTTAGCATGGATAAAAAAGGACTTTTTCATAACAGTGGGTTTTTTTTTAAAATTATTATAGTTTATGCTGATAATAATGTTAAAAACGTGTGTGTTGAGGTAGGTGGGAGTGATGTGTGAAGGTAAGAGTAGAATCAATATTTCGTTCTAAATGACCATTGTTTTGCTCAGGTGCATTTTAGTTTATTTCATTTTGTTACTTTCATTTAGGTCATCTACTTTTTTCAATCTTTTGTATTGCATCTCATGTGGTCAGTGTTGAGATGTGGAAAGAAAAAAGAGATTACTCTTATATAGCGCACTTACAAGCTCAGAAAGCTTCTCAAAGCGCTGGCCACTACTATCCAGCAATCACAAAATAGTTTGCTGAAGTCAGGATTCGAACCCACGTCGCCCGAGTCGTGCGCTCTGGCCACTGGGCTATTCCTGCCGCCAAATCAAGTGGAATCGGTATTGCGATTTTTAAATAAAATTGATTTGACTATTTTTGCAGACATTCTCACATTAAGATTTTAGTAATTTAGTTTATTCACTAATTCATCCTTTCAGGTGTGGATTAACTCCCTTGAAATGTTGTTTTAAACTATCTTTTTTTTTTTTAAGTGTGACACTGACAGTCAGCAGAAATAGTCAAATCACATCTACAATCCCGATTTCACTCGACTTTTATTCCTCAACACCCACTACAAGTGCTATTTAGTACAGTAAACTGAAATAATGGATTAAAAAACAACATAAAAAATATTAACTCCTGAAATAATAGATCTAGCCTGAGAACAATTGGAATCTTGTTTGATTGAAAATACTATTACAAAGTACACAACTTATCACATGTATTTACTTACGGCACTTGCTCTCTAATAATGGTTTGAGGATAACTTTCCTTGGACATCAATATAAATGGAGGAATGCCAGAAAAATAAGTTTTCTTGTGGGCATCAGTAGCAATACAGAACAAACCCTAAAGAGGTCTCTCCATTAACAAGGGAGAAATTCTGACTTACATTTTGCCAATAAATATTATTTTCATGCCAGATTTTGGGAGATGAATAATAAAAATAGTTCAGTAAAATTTTGAAATCTTTGCAGCTCCCTTAATCAGAAACTTTTATGTTTTGAATTGTGATTAGGACTTGCAAATACAAGTCAGGAAAGGTGCAAACTGCGTTAATTTTATTTTTTTCACCAAGGAAGGATCAATTCTGCATACGTACCTGAACCATGCATTGATCTTCAGATACACCATTCTATGTAAATATTTCATTTTATTTTTATTTTGTTTATAGATTTATTGCATTTTTCCAGACCTCGATGTTACCAATTTTTGAAATTTCCCAGTGTTCAATTTAAGCATGAAGTTCTAAAAGGTTTACATTTGCAGACCATCAGGTTAGTTTGTTAGCAATGTTACTTATCTGCACTTTTCAGGTTGGCCCCCGTGGGAGTACCGTGGGTTTTTGTATACATAGCCCCCCATGGGATGCCAGGGGTTTCTGTATAAATAGTATCCCACTTTCTGGAAATTTAATGCTTTTAGTTCTCACTGTCGCCGTCTTTCTCCTTTGTTCTTTCTCATTCTTGTTCTGTTCTATCAATCTACTATACTATCTTCTTCGCTTAACCAGTCACCTACCTTTTTATTTGAAAACTCTTCAGGGACAACACTCTTCATTTGTGTCTGAAGTCTGATGGGTCAGATTGGGAATATTTGACGCTTTCTGCCACATGGTCACTATGGCTTCCTATGATATTATTGTTTAGCAATGTAGTTATTTTATATGTATGTGTTTTGCTGATATTTTATAATTGTGTTTATATTTTATTTTGTTTTTGTAAAATGGGGGTGTGATAAATTAGAGTATAGCCTCGGCGTCCCATGCTTGGGATGCCTTTATTGTAAAGTGACCGGCTGGTGGAATGCTTCAATATTACCACTAGGGTTGTTTCAGCAGATCTTTGATACAAATCAGGGGTATTTCCTCTTTGAACCAAGTTGTGGTCTTGATTTTGTGGTCCTGATTCGGCTCTTTGCAGTCCGCTGGACCCTGTAAGCAATGAATAACTAACTTCTCAGATTGTACATTTGAATACTTCATTAATATCACCCTGGTGATGTGAATAATTTAATTATAGAAGTATTAAAACAAATGAATATTACTTAGGTATATGAACTGCACATCTACTTGTGTCCCCAAAATGCTTTGGACATGCAGTTGATGTACCCAAGAAACGTTCCTCAAATGTGCATTGTGAGGAATGGAGAGAATAACATTCCATGCGCACATCAATCGCACTTCATCAGCACGTGGACTCTTGTTAGCACTTTTTGACCCATGTTGAATACCCAGAAGTGTTCCTATTTGGTAACATCGACTTTGGCTGAAAACGTGTTGAAATTTGAAACTTGTGCTTACAAAATGTTCAATAAAAAAAAAACCGTCACCCCCCGAAATGGGCAAACATAAACAGAAGAACAACATGTTTTGTGAAAAAAAAAATTAAACATTGTTATCTAGTGGTTTTTTGGGGGACACAAAAGTATTCAAATCTGAACATGTCTGATTTTAGAATGAATCAGCGCAATTCAGACAACCAGTGGTCTGAGCGTCAGACAGTGCGCCTAAAGGCTGCAAGTGCGAGCTCCCGGGCGACTGGAGTTAGATCCTCTATAGGCCTTTGCCTTGAGCAGCTGTTGATCTGGCAAAGCGCTATAAAGAACGACCAAGTAATGATGAATAAAATAATCCTTGACCCAAGATTTGTACATTATAGAGGCACGGGAAACAGGAAGGGCCGTACATAGAGGATAACAGTCAATTCTCACGACACCACGCGCGCGCGCACACACAAACACACACACACACACAGACACTCTCTCTCTCTTTCTCTCTCTTTCTGCCACCGACCCACACACACACACATTCTCTCTCTCTCCCTCACACACACACACACTCTCTCTCTCCTTCTCTCTCACACACCCATGCACAAACACGCACGCACACACATGTAGCTATGGGCAATACCATTAACTTAACAGTGAAATGTTATATTGACACCTTACGCGATATTTCCAATCAAGTGGTTGTTATATTCTGTATGCTAAATACTCCAACATTCTGTCCTAAGTTTCGTATCCAGGAGCACAGCTGGCTGGACAGGCCGTTCTATTTTCTCTATGACAAATGCGCAATCTGTTGCCAGTGATGGTGTTTAAAGGACTGTGTTTCTCCGGTCTTAGTCGCGTTAACTGCGTGTTATGTACAGCAGTTCTCTATCTGCAAGGGAGACATAGAAAGTTTAGGTATTGTAGTTGTGTTATACTCATTCGATGTTGGTGTTTTTCTATCAGTATGTGATTCAGCCCCGATGCTTGAAATCCTGATAGGTGTAACTGATTCGTTTATCCACGCAGCCTGCTCACTCAGCAGCAACAAGGCAAAGTCTTCGTATGAAGTTTTCCCCTTTTATTCAGCACACATCAACAACTGCATACAATCGCTCAATCGCTTTTCCACTCTCAAATTTTACTTTCCAACTCACTATCAACAACACTTTCAACCCTATTTTAAAACAGTGCGGCGCTTATATAGTCACTTGATACTCCAGAACAATTTAGAACACGGTAGATGACGCACTACCACCAATCAAACTAAAGATGTCATCATTGACTTACGTCATACATCTTTCCTTTCTGTCCAAGCATGTTCTCAAATTTTCTACGCTTTCTCGCGAAGCTTCTATTGACAGCAAACAGGGAAATCTAGAGAATTCTCCAACAATATCGACCAACTAGAATTACCAACGTTATACAAAGCTTCCTCTAACCACAACGCAAACTCAAATCAAAGGTAAATAAACTCTATTATTGAATACTTTGCAAAACGAAACGATTAGATCTATCGTGCGCGCTTCAGACATACTATCCTTCGCGTTTCAACGTAACAGTTGTCTCGCCTGAAAAAGAAGGATCGGAGTTAAATGACAGCATCTTGGATATACACCGTATTATATGCTACCTTCCGGGGAATGAGGGGGAGATTTAAACACAAAAAAAAGAAGAAGGATTTATCTCCCCTTTCCCTGCTGCCAGAGGTTAGAGTTTTGGGACCTGTGCCATAGATTGAGATGACCATTTTGCGGCGTTCTGAGCTCGTCAGTGTATCAGCTGGAGAACCAATGGCTGATTTCTCTAATAGCTTGGGTGAAGTCCTCTGGAATAGCATCTTCATGCGAAACATATATTTATCAACAAATCGGCTGCCTAGGATTTTGCAGTGTAGTTTAGCTATTTTATTTAAAGTCGGTTTAGTTAAAAAAAAAAAAAGATTTAGGAAGGACGTTTACATACACAAACGCACACACACACACGCACACACACACCCTTCACACACACGCACTGAACTTATTTATACACCGAAAATGTTTTATTAAGCCAATACTTAAAATAATGTTAGCAACTGTTTTTTCTACTACTACTACTACTACTACTACTACTACTACTACTACTACTATTACTACTACTACTGCTGCTGCTACTACTACTACTGCTACTACTACTACTACTACTACTACTACTACTTCTACTACTACGTTTACTGCTATTACTACTACTACTACTAAATAATTTTTATAGCGCAGGCTCAACGCGCTCAGTCACACACAGACATGCAAATAATAATAATAATAAATCAATAAATACTTTTTATATAGCGCAGGCGCTCATTCACACACAGTCATGGCAAACTATGTACATACAATAATAATCGCAGATTACAAAATACAAGACTTACCAAGACAAAAAAGTAGCTTTGCGTACAGTACATGTGGAAAAATACATTTTAGAAATGAAATGCCACACGAAAGAAAAGTGTCGTTAGTTTTGATTTGAAAGAGAGAAGAGTTGGAGCATTTCTCAAGTCAGCCTCGAGTGAGTTCAAGACAGTAGTGGCAACATAGCTGAAAGAGCGTTCTCGACATCCCTTGAGGTTCGTTCTGAATACCTTATGCAGTTCTTTTTCCCCGAGACGACCTTAAAGTACGAGAGGGCTGATAGGTGGCGAGAGATGCTGACAGATAAGGTGGTAAGGATGCTTCAAAGTGGCGGTAACAGAGAGCGGCAAGTTTGTATTGAATACGAAAGTTTACAGGGATCCAGTGGAGTTCTATGAGCATCGGGGTAACATAACCTGCGCATGACGAGCCTCGCAGCGCTGTTTTGCACTTTCTGCAACCGTTCGATCTGTTGTGCAGTCAGTCCACTGAGAAACGAGTTACAGTAGTCAAAACGCGAAGTTATCATGGGGGTCACCAACCGGCTGTGTTCTGTGGGAACGGATCGACGCCATTCTCCGGAGTTCCAGAAACGCGGCCCGACATACAGCACCATTATGCATACTCATAGGCAGTCTGGTCAAGGTGCACGCCTAGGTACTTAACATTCGATTTGAAAGCAACCGTATTTTCCCCAATGTCTGCGGAATCGATGTCGACCAAACTGCAGGCGTGAAGCAGAATAATAAACATTGCTCGAGTGTCCAGTATATTAGTAATAGCACCAATATAATTTAGCGTTACAACTTCTGCTGTGTACCCCTCTCCTCCCCCCCCCCTCTCCCCTCCTCTCTGCCCCTCTCATCTTCCGCCCTCCCCTAAACAGTCACCCACTACCTTCGCACACTCCTTTCCATCATCATTTTGGCTGCGAACCATTTACCTGTCAACTAACACCTTAGCGCAGCGAAACATTCCTATACCTTTTACGTCCTTTTTGAAGTTGATCGCTTTCTTTCCTTTCTTTAACACACTGCGTAGCTGAGACTACCCGAAACCTTCTCACTCTCTCAGCTACAGCTCTTGGGCAGGCCAACCCACTACAGATTGCAGGTGTTGTTGCTAATAATAATAACTGGACATTTTTAAGTGCCTAACCTATGGCTCTAGTTCCGTTACAAAGAACATAAAGACTAGAACAATTAAATTTACATAAGATGTTGTACAGTAGTTGCTTTGTTAACGTTAGCGGTCGCACCTCGCTCGTCTCCCGTCGTAGTCGGTAAAAAAGATAAAAGTGTTCCCGTAACCTTTCGGTCGTTCCTTTTCTCTAGGCCAGCTTTTTGAGGACGGTGTCTATCCCTTCTCTCTCGCGACTCAATCTTCCCCGGTTCTCATCAGATCCAGGTACCCATTTACAGCTGGGTGGACTGTGGTGTGTCGTGCGCTTGTTTCAATCTTTGTGTGTGCGTGTGTGTGTGTGTGCGTCTGCGTGCGTCTGTGTGTGTGGGTGGGTGAGTGTGCGGATGCATAAGCCTTAAAATGGGTGACTAACCTTGCTTTTTATGCAGGAAATGGGTGAGTGTATTAGTCACCCAGAGTTTTTTCCAGCCGCCCACTTTTTTCTAAGTACGCAGGAGTGCTCTTTTAGTGCATGGGAGTGCAGTTGTAGTGCATGAGAGTGTTTTTAGTACACAGGAGTGCTCTATCCGGGACGGAGAAAATACAGTGAATTTCCGAAGAATTTTTGAGCAAAATTCGACCTATTTCGTCGCCTATAGGAGACGAACTAGGTCAACTTTCTAGAAAAGGGTTAGGGTAAGGGCTAGTTACAGCGCTACAACTAACCCTTGCCCTAACCCTTTTCTGTCAAAAATCACTTTCCGATTCCTACATTCTTAGTAAAACCCAGTCTTGGTGTTTTACATACTTGTGTGCGGCTGTGTGTGTGTTGTGTCGTTTGGTGGTCTTCTTCCTAGCACGATCACCCATCCAAGGACTAACCCTTCTCGACGTTGCTTTACATGAAACATGGCTAGGCTGTGCCCAAACCACAGCAGTACGTCCAGCGCCACCCTTCGTAATAGGGAGGCCAGCTCAACAGCTGATGACTCTTTGAGAGAGAGGGAGGAATGGAGAGCCTGTTGAGTCTCAGCCACGTTGTATGTCCTTTTAGCATAGGCTTGCAGGGATTGGATGTCAGGTAATACTGTACAGGCCAGAAGCCAATCACAAGGGGCGATAGAAAGGTCAAAAAGCTGCAGATCCATGCATCATCCGGGTGATAACAGCCCCCGCCGGGTATCGACACAACTATCGCTTTGTTATCCATCTTCCCACCCCCCCATAACTACCCACCCACTCTCACCCTTCAACCTCTCACCCTCCCCTCCCTCACCCTCTCTCCCTATCTCTCTCCAGCTATTGTTCTCCCCCGCCTCGGTCACACCCCGCAGATGTTTATTTTTCCATTATTATGTTTCGTAGCAAGACGAACAAAAGATCCTGACGCCCATGTCCTTTATTGTTACTCAGTTATCTAAGGGCGTCAGACGAATTCGCTCAAGGCAGCAAGTATGCGCATTTCTCGGGCGACTTGACGAATCGATCGACAAGGGTTTTCAGCGGCTCTCCATCTGGACAAGTACAGTACAGGAACGATTATATGATAATAATAATAATAATAATAATAATAATAATAATAATAATAATAATAATAATAATAATAATAATAATAATAATAATAATAAGTGGTGCCCTTGTCATCTCCATCTTCTTATATGCTTGCGAAGCATGGGCCCTCACAGCAGATCTACAACGAAGAATACAAAGCATGGAGATGAAGTGCTACAGAAGACTTCTGGACATTTCCTATACCCAACATATCACCAACGACGAAGTCCGACAGACCGTCACACAAGCCATTGGACAACACGATGACCTGCTCACAGTGGTGAAGATACGGAAACTCCGATGGTATGGCCACGTCACCAGATCATCAGGCCTTGCAAAGACCATTCTGCAAGGCACAGTGCAAGGAGGTAGAAGAAGAGGGAGACCGAAAAAGAGGTGGGAAGACAACATTCGAGAATGGACTGGTTTGACACTGAGCGAAGCCATCAGGGCTGCTGAGGACAGAGAAAGATGGAGTATGCTGGTTAGGCGATCATCTGTGGTGCCCCTACGACCTCCGAGTTACGGGACAGGATAGGATAATAATAATAATAATAATAATAATAATAATAATAATAATAATAATAATAACAACAACAACAACAACAACAACAACAACAACAATAATAATAATAATAATAATAATAATAATAATAATAATAATAATAATAATAATAATAATAATAATAATAATCCAGGATGCTATCACGCGCTTTTTCTTTAGTCGAACTCAAAGCGTGGCGATCTGAAGAGATCCCTATTATAGAAGTTTGGAATAGAAACCAATACAATTTCTACAATAAATAAATTAATTAAGATCTGTTGACTGAAACGGGGTACTGTGGCCAGTATTACCCCCCCATCATTGTGTTATTAAGTCTGTGGCCTCATTGTGTTGTTAAGTCTGTGGCCTCATTGTGTTGTTAAGTCTGTGGCCTCATTGTGTTGTTAAGTTTGTGGCCTCATTGTGTTTTTAAGTCTGTGGCCTCATTGTGTTGTTAAGTCTGTGGCCTCATTGTTTTGTTAAGTCTGTGGCCTCATTGTTTTGTTAAGTCTGTGGCCTCATTGTTTTGTTAAGTCTGTGGCCTCATTGTTTTGTTAAGTCTGTGGCCTCATTGTGTTGTTAAGTCTGTGGCCTCATTGATTGTCTGGCCAATACTTAGTCTGTTGTTGGTGGAGTAAAATGAACTGTGACATGCGGTTTCTAATCTGTACCTTATTATACGTTCATCAGCAAAAAGGTAACAGCACCGTTACCTATTAAATGTGGACTCTTTTTAGTTGTTGTTATTTTTTGTTGGAGTTGTTGGTTTGTCGTTTTGCTTTTATTATCATCATCATCATCAGCAGCAGCAGCAGAGCCAGCAGCAACTTCGAAATCGCCGTTCTCATTATCATCATCTTCATAATCATGTTGTCATTGCTGCTGTTGTTGTTGCTGCTGCTGCTGCTGATGATGATGATGATGATGTGAATACAATGAAAGATTACGAGAATTAAATAAAATCTTCCAATTCCGTTGCTACCCACATTCAACGTCAACACACAGTTTAAAATGGAATTTATCAAAGGCGTTACACGTACACCCCTCTAAGTTCACCCTATGGTCAAACGGCCGATACAAGAAAACACTTCTGGAACTCTTAGGTTTATAATGCCGGAGGTTAGTGCACTTTATCGTTTAAGCTTTAAGGCTGATGAAGCATGAAGTCCCACGGTTCTAGAGCCATTTAACGACCGTCATCTTTCTTTTTATTTTATTTCCTACAATAATTTTGAGAGATTTGAGTTCCTGGGAATGGTAACTCCTTCTTATAGCCTCCCCCTTCCCCCCGCCTCCCCCCATTGCCATCGTTCTTTGTCGTGTTTGAGTGTAATTTACCGTCTTTGGTGCTTCAACGACTTTCGATTTACAGGATAGGATAGGATAGGTTAACGTCTAAGCGATGGAGGTGGTGGTGGTGGAGGTGGCGCGGCGACGGTGGTGATGATGATGATGTCAGTAACATCAGTAGCTCATGATGAGTGCTTGAATGTAACTTGTTAGATTTAGCCAACGTGACTGGCGCCATGTTTTAGCCTAAGAGGGTTGCTCTGTATTGTATTATCAAGGTGGGTTTCAATTATGTGTCGGAATGGACGCTTCCGGTTGGAAGACATTCTGAGGGAAGACGTTTTAAATAAAGCTCAGGAATGAAGCATGCAGCATAACCCATCATTAAGACCGTTCGCTCGGTTATGTGATTTAACGTCTATTGACATACAGGTTTTGCACCATACGCAAGTCTAACAGACAAGGCTATTGGCTATTATTTACTCGATAGCTTACGGAGAAGTATTTTGATTATTACCCCCCAATAAAACCGAATCGTCTTTGACGCCAAATCTTTCAAATGACCTCCGTCGTCCCATGACCCACTTTCCCACCAAGCCGAATCCCTTTCTTCTCATCGCTCCAAACTTTTTTGTTGCCCTTCTACCCAATTGCTCAATAATGTTATCTGGCTATTAAAAAACAAGTTTCGGCCTTTTTTAATAACCAGGAAACATTTGTTTGATTTCAACTTCAAAGTAGAGCATCCTTGACATTAATTGAATTGAAGACGCATCTTTTTAGAGAGGCCTTTTCTTAGGCGCCATGAGTGAGTGTTAGTTATTTTTGGTGTTGGGATGTGTCTGTGATTTCGTGTTATTGACCAATGTACGCATGTTGTGTTTACATTTGTTTGTGTAAAGCGCTTTGTGATTTTGGAAAGCGCTGTATAAATTGCCTGTTATTATTATTATATTATAAATAATTCTTTGAAATTGTCATCATCTCTCTCTCTCACTCTCTCTCTCTCTTTCTTTCTTTCTCTCTCCCTCTTTCACCCTAGTTAAGGTTTATGTTACTTTCAAATCAATTTTATGTTAATAATTGTGTATGTCCTGAATTGTTTTGTTAAGGATTGTGATCAGTGGATAATAGGACATTTGGATCGCCATGCAGGATTGTGATCAGTGGATAATAGGACATTTGGATCGCCATGCAGGATTGTGATCAGTGGATAATAGGACATTTGGATCGCCATGCAGGATTGTGATCAGTGGATAATAGGACATTTGGATCGCCATGCAGGATTGTGATCAGTGGATAATAGGACATTTGGATCGCCATGCAGGATTGTGATCAGTGGATAATAGGATATTTGGATCGCCATGCAGGATTGTGATCAGTGGATAATAGGATATTTGGAGAGGGATTGCAGGATTATGATCAGTGGATAATAGGATATTTGGAAAGGGATTGCAGGATTGTGATCTGTGGATAATAGGACATTTGGAGAGGTATTGCAGGATTGTGATCAGTGGATAATTGGACATTTGGAGAGGGATTGCAGGATTGTGATCAGTGGATAATAGGACATTTGGAGAGGGATTGCAGGATTGTGATCAGTGGATAATAGGACATTTGGAGAGGGATTGCAGGATTGTGATCAGTGGATAATAGGACATTTGGAGAGGGATTGCAGGATTGTGATCTGTGGATAATAGGACATTTGGAGAGGGATTGCAGGATTGTGATCAGTGGATAATAGGACATTTGGAGAGGGATTGCAGGATTGTGATCTGTGGATAACAGGACATTTGGAGAGGTATTGCAGGATTGTGATCAGTGGATAACAGGACATTTGGAAAGGGATTGCAGGATTGTGATCAGTGGATAATAGGACATTTGGAGAGGGATTGCAGGATTGTGATCTGTGGATAACAGGACATTTGGAGAGGTGTTGCAGGATTGTGATCAGTGGATAATAGGACATTTGGAGAGGTATTGCAGGATTGTGATCAGTGGATAATAGGACATTTGGAGAGGTATTGCAGGATTGTGATCAGTGGATAATAGGACATTTGGAGAGGTATTGCAGGATTGTGATCAGTGGATAATAGAACATTTGGAGAGGTATTGCAGGATTGTGATCAGTAGATAATTGGACATTTGGAGAGGTATTGCAGGATTGTGATCAGTGGATAATAGGACATTTGGATAGGTATTGCAGGATTGTGATCAGTGGATAATAGGACATTTGGAGAGGTATTGCAGGATTGTGATCAGTGGATAATAGGACATTTGGAGAGGTATTGCAGGATTGTGATCTGTGGATAATAGGACATTTGGATAGGTATTGCAGGATTGTGATCAGTGGATAATAGGACATTTGGATAGGTATTGCAGGATTGTGATGAGTGGATAATAGGACATTTGAAGAGGTATTGTAAAAAATCATATTGAAAGTAATTACAAAAATCATATGCAGATTTTTACTGATGTGACCAGTTTTAGATTCTTCGGATAGTGGATCAGCATATATTATACCTGAAATAAATATAAGAAGATCATATTATTTAGGAAAGGGATTTTCTATATTTACAGCTGAGCTTTATGCTATTTTAATGGCTTTAAATTTCATTATGACGTCACCTTTAGAATTATTTGGTATATTAGCATGTGTTGATTCAAAAGCGGTTCTGTATGCATTAAAACAGTGGAACTGTAAAGACAGAAGGGAGTTTATTTATGAAATTAAACATATGATACATTGTGTTATTTCTAGAGGAATAAATATTGATTTCTGTTGGGTACCATCACATTGCGGAATTCATTGGAATGAGGTATGTGACAGATTAGCTAAGGAGGGAGCACAAAGGTCGTCAGATTCTATAATTATAACAAATTTGAATATGTGTAATCATGAAATGTTTTCCTTACTAGAAAAGGAAGTTTATCATGATAATAACATTAAAAATATATCTCTACTGAATTGTTCAAGACCACTTTCTAAATTAATATAAAAATTAAGAATGAACGCATGGAACACTAAATACTCAGCTGATGTTAAATGTATATGTAATACAAGTCTATCAGTACATCACCTTCTCTTTGAATGCTAAGTTTTAACAGACATATTCAAACTAAATGGACATAGCATAACTGAATATGGACATTCTGTAGACATGGTTCTATATCATCCAAATGTTACAGATATTGTGAAAGTTATTGCTAAATCTCCTGTTGGTAGACTCTTATAGCCTGTTTGTTTTGAAATTATGTTTTGAACTAGTTAAGTGATTTTAAAGTTACATTTTCAATGTCTAAATGTGATTTTAAAGTTACATTTTCAATGTCTAAATGTGTCATCAAACTGTTACAGACGTTGTAAAAGTTATTGCTAAATCCCCTTTTGGTAGACTCTTATAGGCTGTTTGTTTTGAAATTATGTTTTGAAATAGTTAGTGTTTTAAAAGTTACATTTTCAATGTCTAATATCACCTAAATGTGTGAACAGACATTAAGTTAAAGATTGATTTGATTTGAAGAGGTATTGCAGGATTGTGATCAGTGGATAATAGGACATTTGGAGAGGGATTGCAGGATTGTGGATCAGTGGATAATAGGAAACTTAGAGAGGGATTGCAGGATTGTGATCAGTGGATAATAGGATTTTTGGAGAGGGATTGCAGGATTGTGGATCAGTGGATAATAGGATACTTAGAGAGGGATTGCCGGATTGTGATCAGTGGATAATAGGATATTTAGAGAGGGATTGCAGGATTGTGATCAGTGGATAATAGGATACTTAGAGAGGGATTGCAGGATTGTGATGAGTGGATAATAGGATTTTTGGAGAGGGATTGCAGGATTGTGATCAGTGGATAATAGGATACTTAAAGGGGGATTGCAGGATTGTGATCAGTGGATAATAGGACATTTGGAGAGGGATTGCAGGATTGTGATCAGTGGATAATAGGACATTTGGAGAGGGATTGCAGGATTGTGATCAGTGGATAATAGGATATTTGGAGAGAGATTGCAGGATTGTGATCAGTGGATTATAGGACATTTCGAGAGGGATTGTAGGATTGTGATCAGTGGATAATAGGATACTTAGAGAGGGATTGCAGAAATGTGATCAGTGGATAATAGGACATTTGGAGAGGGATTGCAGGATTGTGATCAGTGGATAATATGATTTTTGGAGAGGGATTGCAGGATTGTGATCAGTGGATAATAGGATACTTAGAGAGGGATTGCATGATTGTGATCAGTGGATTATAGGATATTTGGAGAGGGATTGAAGGGCAAAAAAGTGAGGGACAACCAGATCCAGATTGAGAGAGTGAGAGAGACCGACAGAAAGACAGACAGACAGAAAGACAGCAGACAGACTGAGATGGGCGGAATGATGTAAGGAACGGCGAATAAAATCGTAGCTCGGGCGCTTTAATGACATTTAAGCAGTGAAAGCAGAATTGTTTTGTAATTGAGCTGGCAGCTGGAAAGAGAGAAACCTTGGTGAAAAGGAAGTAGCAAACGACGCTAAACTAAGAAAATGCAATAAAAACAACACGATTATTAACACAGAGAGAGAGAGAGAGAGAGAGAGAGAGAGAGAGAGAGAGAGAGAGAGAGAGAGAGAGAGAGAGAGAGAAAGAAAGAAAGAGAGAGAGAGAGAAAAAGAAAGAGAGCGAGAGACAGAGACAGACAAAGAGACAGAAAGAAAGAGAGACAGAGACGGGGAAGATGCTTACGATATATACAGAGGGAAAGGGATGTTGTGTAGAGGAAAGGAGAGGAAATATCGTTAGGTTGAATAATAAAAGCAGACCTGTATACACTCAAGCAGAACCAAGAGGAATCCAGAAGGCCAAAAAGAGGAATTATTTTAGAGTCCAAAGAGGAACCTTTTTGTCGCGCAATTTTGGTCTAAATAGGAATCAAATAATAGCTCAAGGTAAGATAATCACTTTAGTTTAAGTTGGTTTTTACTTCTTTTAAATCATCAGTAACACATCATAAACATACAAAAATAAAATAAATAAACTAACAAATACCTTGTCTGCTTTACTGCTCCTATGCAAGCTAGTACTGAAGCACAAACTCAGTTGGGTGACATATGACATGTCTCACACAAGTTAATATCTCAGAGAAGCTTCTTATAATGAAATTTGCAGGTTCAATATCAAGTCAGGTTTCCACTTGAAAATAAATAATTTAAAATACTCTTGCCTTTCCTTGGCCATTC
This sequence comes from Oncomelania hupensis, assembly GCA_036898135.1. Lineage (NCBI taxonomy): Eukaryota > Metazoa > Mollusca > Gastropoda > Littorinimorpha > Pomatiopsidae > Oncomelania > Oncomelania hupensis. Next base: position 66,346,629 of record CM072519.1, read on the forward strand.
TGTCTTTGAACACTCCACAAAACACTAGGCCTATATATGTGACAATAGCAGATAAATGCAAGTGCATCATAAAAAGCATATGTAGTTCAATCCAAAAATATAAATGTTCCTTCAAGACAGCCTACACATTTGGTCTAATTAACCTGAAAGGCTAACTCAACTTATATCTATTGCTACCACAAAATAGATCTAATCCGCGATATTCCTGAATAACCTTGAACGAAAACGCAACCGGAAACATGTATACGACTAAACTCGGGCTGTCTAATAACCGAAAATTAGACTAATTTTTTTTCTCAAGCAGCATTTGCTGAAAACGTAATTTTAGAAGCTGGCAAAGCGGAATTTGAAGTGGCAAAGCGGAATAGTGGAATGAGATATCAAAAAACGGAATTTATTACGCTCAAATCGTAATGTAAACAGGTCTGTAAAAGGAAAATTGCTAAATGCTAAAACAATCCTTTCTCCAGTTGCAGGATGTATGTACGCCTATATCTGTTCGCTCAGTATTAGTTTGCTATTAAGCTGACACGGCAGTAATGGTTTCAAAGACAGCTGAACGGGGCGGATGGCGGGTGCCAACTAAAGTTAGCGAGTATAATACTAATGGTGTTGCAAGCTGCTGGCAGTAAGGAGTCGCACAAAGGAGGATGCAAGGAAGTGACAAGATGTATATGGAAAACGGAAGACCATAATTATACAAGACAACATGTTCCACTAATGTTGGCATATAAAGATAATATCACTGTTCAAAAGAGGTGGAATTAAGGAACAACGTATTGAATATCACGTGTATGAATCAGTTATATCTCGCCTTAAAATAGGCTTGAGACTTTACTGAAGTCCAAACTTTCGTAATAATAATAATAATAATAATAATAATAATAATAATAATAATAATAATAATAATAATAATAATAATAATAATAATAATAATAATATTAATAATAATAATAACAAGACGACGAAGAAGAAGAACAATAACACTAGCAATAACAACAACAACAAAATTGCAACAATAATTACACTACTACTACTACTACTACTACTACTACTACTACTACTACTACTACTACTACTACTACTACTTCTACTATTACTACTACTACTACTACTACTACTACTACTACTGCTACTATTGATAATAATAATAATAATAATAATAATAATAATAATAATAATAATAATAATAATAATAATAATAATAAAAATAATAATAATAATAATAATAATAATAATAACAGATGTTATACATGCACTTTTCTCCCAGATCTTCAACCACACTCCAGGTTTAGATTGACTGCACCCAACACGATTATTTAAAGGGAGGGAGGAAGCCGGAGTACCGAGACAAAACCCTCGGTGAACTCAAGAGAAAATAAAAGTATCGTACTTAAGTTCCGTAAGTTCGTCCCCGGCGAGATTCGAACTCGCCACCTTCAGCATATAATAGGAAACCCCAGCGCCTAATCATCCTGCAATCCCTCTCCAAATATCCTAGGTTACCCTTGGTGAGAAGAAGATGATCATTACCATTTAAAAGTGCAGAGAGGGAACTGGCAAGCCTTAAAAAACAATCGCACCTCACCTTAGGTAGGAAGTGAAACACTTACCCCCCCCCCCCCCCCCCCCCTAAGGGAATTTTGTAGACTATGTTTTTCTGTTATCCTATCATACCTTCTTTGGATTTCTGCTTGTTTGGTTTTTGTACACGGGTGGGTTTGGGTACCAGACGGCCCAGAAGGGTCCATTTTTCCTTCTTTGGGCCCTATATTGGCTATTGGGCGGTATGGTTCTTTGGAGAGTTATTGTGTTAATGTTTATCAACATATTTCTAATCAGTTTACAGTTTTTGGAAGATAATTGATTGTTGTTTGTGTTAGTATGTGTTTTGTGATAATATCATTTTCATTAAGAGCATGGCTGGGGTACAAATTAAAGGTTTTTACAAAGTCGATTTTCCCTCTGTGAATCATACCTTTCTGCTTCCTAAAGCCCAAAAGCTTATGTTTGCAAGTTGTAAACAACTTTCTTTGTTATTGTGGTTGTAGTTTTTAACTCCTTTGTGGCGCACATATAATTGTGGAAGTACTGAATGAAATATCCTGTTGTTTTTATGATGTCATTTGACTGCATTGGCTTCTTCATCAAGGCACCCACTGTGTCTGGTCTGGAACTGACGCAACAGGAGACGTTCGAGTGCTTCGAGAACAATCCTGTGAACTCTAAGAGCCCGATTATAATGCTTCCCAGTGAGCACTTGCTCGATTGAACCGCTGGCACAAATGCCAGACTCGATCAGGATCTCTTCAAATCCACTGCCCCTCACACTCTTTCCAATAGCACCCATGTATGCACAGGTAAGGTGGAACACGCCAATCCTGATGATGATGTTGCCAAACTGGCAAGCTACAGCGTAGGCCTTTTTGGCTGCAGCGAGATCAAAGGTGATGATAGTAAATGTCTGTCCCACTTCTTTGGACACCTGCATGCTGAGTCGCAAGATGTGCTGGGTAGAGTCATTGTCAGTAATAGGGGTAAACACAGGAGGCATGTACTCTACTGTTGACTGTTCATCATTGTCGTCAGTATTTCCACCTGTTAGGGACACCCAGCCTGCCCAAGATGGGACTTTCTGCTCTTTTTCAACCGCTAGAGCCCTACAGCAAATCCAAAGCGAATCCGATGATCTGGCAGCATCGACCACAGTCGGAGAAGGTTCAGATGTTGTGACGAGTAGGTTAGGCTCTGCATGGCTTTTGACGAAACAGGAATCAAGCTCCACATGTTGGCTTTTCACTGCCCTCTCTCCTGTTCTCTGGCCTGTCGAAGAACACTGAACAGGAGGTTCATCTTCCTGTGATGTAGCCTCATGGATTATTATTGCAGTTTCGAGTTGCAGGATGGTATCATAGCATGCGCAGTTACCCCAGCGATTGACCAGGGTTATGATGTCTGCCTTCCCAGTCAGATGCCTCAGCGTCATACATAGAACCAGGTGTTTTGGCATCAGCCACTTTCCATTTGAAGCAGCGACGGATATGTCCTGCGCAATGGATTTGACCAGTCGTGCTTTCCGTGATGATGCATCTTTCAGCTTCTTTCCAGTGAGAACATATGCAATGAACTCCTGCAGAATCTGAGGTGGAGTGATGGTGTCACTGAGCAGGAAATTTGCTGATGGAGGCCATGGCATTGGAGCAGACTCACGCATGGCAGTCTGAACCAGGCGTCGCATTATCATTGCAGCCTCCTCCAGGCGTCTTGTCTCCGAAGCTGCTGCTTCAAATGCAGATTTTACTGCCTTGCCAGTTTTGATTCCTGATGCATACACCAGCTCACTCCTGCCGTTTGGCTGCCAAAAGTTAAGCTTTTGTCCAAAGTGCTTTTCTAGCTTTGCTTTGAGTTTCTGGACTTTATAATTCTTGTAGAATTCTGGAGGGTTTTCTAGCATGAACTGTTGGTACTTCTCAGCCAGCATTGTTGTGCGTTCCACATTGCATTGTTCAATTATGTGCAGTTGCACATACTGTATAATGTACTGAAATGCAGAACATACTGTATAATGTACTGAAATGCAGAATCATGGGCTCTTCCACAGCGTCTTTGTCAGTGCACTCTTTTTGGTTTCGTTCCCAAGCATGGGTGTAAGCCCGTCTACAAGAATTGTGGTAATGCGCTTCTCTCGCCACAAGGTCGAAGTCCTGTATCTTGCAGAACAGTTTGTCTTACCTCTGTTGTCCTGATTTCTTGACGGCATCTTTTGCAGACTTTGTCTGACATTTGACAAGGTTCTCTTGTCTTCGCTGATACTTTTTTCGTCCTTTTCCACAAAAAAGACACTCATCACAAGGAAGTAAGATGCTTGAACTTGTTTGTGGTTTGCGACGTTTCCTTGGCGAGTTTGGGTCATTATCATCATCCTCAGGCTGCTTTCGCTTTGCTATCCAAGAATTGTTAGCGAACTTTTGGTAACACGATCTGTGGTAACCATGCAAGAAGGGAGAATACACACCAGGCACGTGAGCAAATGTCACTTAGTCTGTACTTTTCATCACTTAGTGTCTGCCGTTGTTCAACTGCCAGTCGTATTGTCTGAAAACTAGTTTCTGACAAAGGTGTTACTTTCTCACGATTACCCTGGCAACAATGAACGACACATATTGGTCCTCCTAATGTCCTTTTCTTTCTGACTTTGGCATTGATTTGTGCAGACTTCAAATTTAAGGGCTTTTCGTCGGATTGCCTCTTTGACATTGCAAACTTCTTGCCCACTCTTCAGATTTCTACTTCTTTACATGACACCTGTAAAAAAATGAAATAATGCCGGATTTTACATGTGATTGTATTTTCTTTAAAATGAAAAACCAAGAAAATTGCCACATATGTGAGCAGAAGTGCCAAAATATGACACTTACAGAGTATGTGAACAGCTGCTTTTAGGGGGTACCCTTTCATCTGTAAATGCTACAGCCACAATTTGGGGCTATCAAAACTAGACAGCCTGAAATCAGTTGCTTGATAACAAAGGCATTAGACTGTATTTTCCTTGTTTGGTCCACAAGGGGAAGTGTTCAGTTGTTTAAGATAGAGACCGCACAGAAGGGTAATTCTCGGAGGGTATTCTTACCCAAATCAGGGCACCAGGTCCCCAGTAAGTCGAGTACCTTAACCAGGCACTTGGAATCAACTGCTATATTTCATAAGTCATGTAGCAATGTGTTTAAGATAGGCCAAATGAAAACAAAACAGAACTGTATAGGTCGCAGATTGTGAAAACGGGTTTTTACCCTTACGCCAAGAGGCGTACCCCAGCCATGCCCTTAATGAAGATGATATTATCACAAAACACATACTAACACAAACAACAATCAATTATCTTCCAAAAACTTAAACTGATTAGAACTATGTTGATAAACCTTAACACAACAGCTCTCCAATGAACCATACCGCCCAATTGCAAATATAGGGCCCAAAGAAGGAAAAATGGACCCTTCTGGGCTGTCTGGTACCCAAACCCACCCGTTTATCAAAACCAAACAACCGGCAATCAGTAACTTGATGACCAGGGTACCTGCGGATATATGTCTCATGAATTCCCTAGGGGGGGTAAGGGGGGTCATAGGCCACCTAACGGACTACCTGTTTCAGCATTTTAAACAATGCCAAAACAATTGTAGCTTAAAGGGGCCCAATTTGATCACCAAATAAAAAAAAGAAGCTTACAATAAGACCCAATCACCCCCTCACACACACATACACACACACACACACACACACACACACACACACACACACACACAAAGCTCTTACGAAAGTATATTCATTTTTTAAATGAATAAATCCCGTATTTGTGTGTCTATTAATAGGTACAGCTGTTGGCTACCCAGCTAACGTTGTGGAGCTAAAAGTAGTAGTTCCAAAAGTCGGTTGGAGAAAGAACCCGTTAAGCAAAATTGCTCGTAAGTTTTTGTGTTTTTTTGTGTTTTAGGTTGATAAAAATAGACCCTACCCTACCATAGATATATACCAAAGCTTCAAGCCGCACAGTTTACTCAGAAATTAAGGTCAAAGGCCACACGGGCTATTGTCGATTTACAGGGGAAACCACTACTTGTCAGAATCCAAATGGAAAACTCAAGCTTTAGCGATTGGGTTGAGCAACCAACGCCCGTTTGATCATTGTGTAAAATAATAACAAATTAATAGGAATTGTAGGGTTAAACCCGTTTTCGTCAAAAGTACAACAAAGCCTTCGAAATAAGGCCTTTTAAGTTAGACAATGCTTTTAACCTTTAGCTGCACAAACAGACGGCCGGAGTTGTCTTCTGCACAGGATTGTTTTGTAATTAAGATAGCACGGCAGCTGAACTATAGGCGGCGAGAAGCGTGGCTCCAGAATTACCAGCAACAGTGATGGAAAGGCTCTGCTGCTGAGGACGGTGCTTAACTTTGAGGTTGTTGGTTGGGGATGGAGATGATGCTGTTGACGGCGATGGAGATGATGGTGTTGACGGCGATGGAGATGATGGTGTTGACGGCGATGGAGATGACGTTGTTGACGGCGCTCGAGATGGTGATGGTGGTAGTGATTGGGGCGGTGATGTTCGTGGTGTGTTTTGGTTGTTGTTGTGGTGGTGTCGATGGTGGCGTTGACGTAATAGTAGTAGTAGTAGTACTAGTAGTACTAGTAGTAGTAGCAGTAGTAGCAGTAATGGATGCTAGATGCTATTACTAGTAAAATTGTGGAAAATGGTGTTGGAGGTAAACATTATGATGCTGGCACTGCCGGTAGTGTAATAGGAATAGTAGGAATAGAAGTAGCAATAGCAGAAGTGGCAGCAACAGCTGTAGTAGTAGCAATAATAATAATAATAATAATAATAATAATAATAATAATAATAATAATAATAATAATAACAAGACGAAGAAGAAGAACAACAACAATAACAATAACAACAACAAAATAATTGCAACAATAATCATCAACCACACTCCAGGTTTAGGTTGACTGCACCCAACACGATAATTAAAGGGAGGGAGGAAACCGGAGTACCAAGACAAAACCCTCGATGAACTCAAGAGAAAATAACAGTATCGTACCTAAGTTCCGTAAGTTCCTCCCCGGCGAGATTCGAACTCGCCACCTTCAGCATATAATAGGAATCCCCAGCGCCTAATCATCTGGGACCCTAGGTTACCCTTGGTGAGAAGAAGATGATGATTATTACCATTTAAAAGTGCAGAGAGGGAACTGGCAAGCCTTAAAAAACAATCGCACCTCACCTGTTTCAGCATTTTAAACAATGCCAAAACCATCGTAGCTTAAAGGGGCCCAATTTGACCACCAACTGAAAAAAAGAAGCTTACAATAAGACCCAATCACCCCCTCACACACACATACACACACCCACCCACACACAAAGCTCTTACGAAAGTATATTCATTTTTTAAATGAATAAATCCCGTATGTGTGTGTCTATTAATAGGTATAGCCGTTGGCTAGCCAGTTAACATTGTAGAGCTAAAAATAGTAGTTACAAAAGCCGGTTGGAGAAAGAACCCGTAAAGCAAAATTGCTCGTAAGTTTTTTTGTTTTAGGTTAATAAAAATAAACCTACCCTACCTTAGATATATACCAAAGCCGCAGTCTTCAAGCCGCACAGTTCCCTCAGCAATTAAGGTCAAAGGCCACACGGGCTATCATCGATTTACAGGGAAATCACTTCTTGTCAGAATCCAAATAGAAAACTCAAGCTTTAGCGATTGGGTTGAGCAACCAACGTCCGTTTGATCATTGTGTAATGTAATAACAACGCCCGTTTGATCATTGTGTAATGTAATATCAACGCCCGTTTGATCATTGTGTAATGTAATAACAAAGCCCGTTTGATCATTGTGTAATGTAATATGAAAGCCCGTTTGATCATTGTGTAATGTAATAACAAAGCCCGTTTGATCATTGGGTACTGTAATAACAAAGCCCGTTTGATCATTGTGTAATGTAATAACAAAGCCCGTTTGATCATTGTGTAATGTAATAACAACGCCCGTTTGATCATTGGGTAATGTAATAACAAAGCCCGTTTGATCATTGTGTAATGTAATAACAAAGCCAGTTTGATCATTGTGTAATGTAATAACAAATAGGAATTTTAGAGTTAAACCCGTTTTCGCCAAAAGTACAACAAAGCCTTCGAAATAATGCCTTTTAAGTTAGACAATGCTTTTAACCTTTAGCTGCACAAACAGACGGCCGGAGTTGTCTTCTGCACAGGATTGTTTTGTAATTAAGATAGCACGGCAGCTGAACTATAGGCGGCGAGAAGCGTGGCTCCAGAATTACCAGCAACAGTGATGGAAAGGCTCTGCTGCTGAGGACGGTGCTTAACTTTGGGGTTGTTGGTTGGGGATGGAGATGATGATGTTGACGGCGATGGAGATGATGGTGTTGACGGCGATGGAGATGACGGTGTTGACGGCGCTCGAGATGATGGTGGTAGTGATTGGGGCGGTGATGTTCGTGGTGTTTTTTGGTTGCTGTGGTGGTGGTGTCGATGGTGGCGTTGACGTAATAGTAGTAGCAGAAGTAATAGAAGCAGTAGTAGTAGTAGTAGTAGTAGTAGTAGTAGTAGTAGTAGTAGTAGTAGTAGCAGTAATGGATGCTAGGCGCTATTACTAGTCAAATCGTGGAAAATGGTGTTGGAGGTTAACATTATGATGCTGGCACTGCCGGTAGTGTAATAGGAATAGCAGGAATAGGAGTAGCAATAGCAGAAGTGGCAGCAACAGCTGTAGTAGTAGCAATAATAATAATAATAATAATAATAATAATAATAATAATAATAATAATAATAATAATAATAATAATAATAATAATAATAATAATAGCAACAGCAGTAACACTAGTAAAAGGAAGATCAACAGAAGCAACAGCAGCAGCAGTAGTAGTAGCAGCGATGCTTCTGATTATGACTATGCTGATGGTGGCGGTAATGGGTGCTGCCGGCGGAGGTAGTAGGACGGGTGAAAAGTGCTGCTGTCGCTGATGGCGGTTGAGATGGGTTTGGGAAGTAAAGTTGTCGTCTGCACTCACTTAACTGTCATTTAAAGCACCTGTCTGGAAGTCTCCGAGGAGTAAAGTCATTATTTATCGCCCTCGGCCCATTGCCTTTTCCTAACCATGCGACCTAAACCTTTCATCGCCTTCGTTTAAAGATGACGTTAGTGCCCAGACAGGTTTCTTATGGCAAAAGCAGAACAGACATTTTTCACTCCAACCCCTTTTTTTTCTTCCCTCTGTCCTTCTTTCCCAGCTGTGCTCGCTTCCTCCGTCTCCTCAACACCTGTTCTCCTCCACCTCCCGTCCACTATTTACTCCCACCCCTAACTCTCCTCTCTCCGATTAACTTTACCGTCAATCTCCTCTTGACCTCTAATGACTTATTTTGTGTTCATTCTCATTCTATGGAGTCCTTTCAACTAAAAATCCAGTGCGCACGTGCTCTACTTTTCCCATCATGCACTTTCTCTACATTACCTCCACACCCCCACCCTACTTTCCATCGCCCCATCCACCCCACCCCGCCCGAACATCTATGTTTCATCCTATTTACCTACTCTCTCTCTCCCTTTCTCTCTATATCTCTCTCTCTGCCGAAATGCCGACCTCGACTGTACTGCCTTCAGAAACTCCGTTCTTTGAACATCAGCCGACCCATTCTTTCTTCTTTTTATCGCTGTTTTATTGAATCAGTTTTGACTTTTGGTTTTATCTGCTGGTTTGGAGGGCTAAGTGTAAAGAACAAGAGGGTGCTTGACAGATTGGTGAGAGTGTGTGCAAGAGTGACGGGTGAAAGACAAAACAGTTTGAGAGAACTGCATGAATGCCGTGTGGTGAGGAAGGCGGGAGTGGTTATGAAAGACACTTCATAGTTCACATGTTTTAGCAAAGTATTATGAAATGTTGCCCTCTGGTCGCAGACTGCGTGTGCCTAAATGTTCTCTTGTAAAAACGAAAAACAGCTTTATCCCAAAATCTATTGAGTTTTTAAATAAGCGCTAAGTAATGTTTTTGTATATAAAGATCTTGATGTTTGAGATGTCTTTTAATACTGGAAATTTACTATAGATGTAGCCTACTGTGTACTTGTTTTATCTATGTGTGTATTGTTTGTCATAATTTCTCTGTTGAGATAATAAAGTATTCTCTCTCTCTCTCTCTCTCTCTCTCTCTCTCTCTCTCTCTCTCTCTCTCTCTCTCTCTCTCTCTCTCTCTCTCTCTCTCTCTCTCTCTCTCTCTTGTGTGTCTCCACACATTCCTGTTCTTCCATGAGACCTAAAATCTTGTTTGAGCATTCCAACTAAAATCGAACAGACCCCCTCCACCACCTCTACAGCCCTCTTCGCACATATCTCTCTTATTTTGGCTACTGCCTCCTCCAACAAACCCCTCCCCCCTCCCCCTTCCCCTCCCCCTCCCACCAACCCCTCCTACCAGGCGCCGGCCTTGCATTTGTCATCCAGCATCCAGCATCCCCACCCCCACCCCCCACCCCCCACCCCAATGTTTTGGCGTCGTATTTCGTTGGCCTTAAAACCTCTTATGTCATCACTTGACTGCAATGGAACCTCGTTCTCTTTGTTTCTGTCATTCGCGCCTTGCGTAATGCCAATTTCTATCGCGCCTTTCGCTCCCACGTCACAATTTTATTTTCCACCTCCAGTATTCTCCTAAAACGCGCACTACCAAATTTGTTTTTCTTCAAACAACCTCATTTTCGGATAAACGCACACAGCCAATTGTGCTTTTTCTTTCACTCCTTTTTCTTCTAAATGCACAGTCAAATGTGATTTTCCTCAACCAAGCTAAATTTCGCCTAAAAGAAACAGACAATTTTGCTTTTTTTTTTCATCGAATGTTCGCCTAAACGCGCACAGTCAAATGTGCTTTTCTTCAACCGACTTAATAATCGATTAGTGCACACAGCCAAATTTGATTTTGAAACCTAATTTTCGCTTAAGCGCGCACTCACAAATGTGCGTTTTCTTTCTTCTTTAACGTATCTAATAAACATTATTTTCTCCTAAACGCACACGGCTAAAATAATGTGTTTTTTTTTTCTTTAAAAAAAAGGTAAAGGTAGTCCCATAGTCTTGTGGCCGTAGGGGAGAGTGATGTTGGAGATCACACTTATCTTGGGCCAGCGTAGTGATGCCCATCTCTCTCCCTCGCTGCTTTACCTTCCCCACCCTTAAGAGAGTAGGTACTCAGTCACAGTTGAGTCAACTGGAGGCGTTGTTATTTGTCGCTTCACGTTTTGCGGTCACCCATCCAAGTACTAACCGCACTGGACGATGCTTAACTTGCGACACAGTAGCGAGTGCTCCAACCACTGCGCTATCCGACACCCCCTCTTGCAAAAACTTAATTTTCGCCTAAGCGTGCCCTTGTCGTCGTGCTTTCAGCAAATGTCGTAATGCATTCTGCAGATACCTGACGGGGGCCTTCCTCTGACACGGAATTGCCACACTGCGTAGCTGACATTGTTGGTGGAGGCTTAGGTTTGATTCCCACTAGTTCAGAGGTTATTTTGCGAATCTCAGCTACCTTTGTTTGTAGACTTGGAAGGCAAAAAATCCTTTTCCGACCGTAAGTGCCTTTGTCATGAAGATGGAAGACAGGAAATGGCCGTGAAGGTGAAAGTTGACAGAAGGTGATATGGAGGAGGGGGGGGGGACGAAAGAGAGAGAGACAGAGAGTGAGACAGAGAGAGACAGAGAGACAGACAGAGACAGGCATAGACAAAGAGAAAGAGAGAGAGTGGCAGATAGAGAGATTGAGAAAATAAACAGAGAGAAAAGAGAAATACAGAGGGAAGGGTGAATAAGATATAAACAGAAAGTCAGAGAGAAAGAGAGCGATGGAGAGAAAGAGAGAGAGTGAGAGAGAGATGGAGATGGAGAGGGAGAGGCAGAGAGAGAGAGAGAGAGAGAGAGAGAGAGAGAGAGAGAGAGAGAGAGAGAGAGAAAGAGAGAGAATATGATGAAAGTAAAGAGAAATACAGAAAGAAGGGTGAATAAGATAAAAACAAGAGGTCAGACTGAGAGAGAGAGAGAGAGAGAGAGAGGGGGGGGGGAAGGGGGAGGCACGGAAACGCACACGCACACAAGAAGAAGAAGTAGAAGGAAAAGAAGAACAAGAACAAGAAGCAACATCAAATTAAACGCACGCGCAGAAGACAATAATTCTGGTTATTAATTTCTCGTCTAAAACCACTTCAGATGAAAACATGTTAAACGGAAAGATGAGAAAACAGAGGAGGGTGGGGGGGGGGGAGGAGTCAGCAGGCAAACCAAGTTTGGCGAACAGCAAACGACTTAAAAAACTGTCATCATTGTGCAATAATGAATTCATAACGTTCAGGCCAGGGTCAGCCAGCATTGAATGTTCGGGGACAAAACCATCATTCACGGGCACCTTTCTTACAAAAAAACAGGGGAGCTAATGCATTTAAGAATAGTGAGTGTGGTAGCTTTACATGTAGAGGTTAAAGCACGCCATCGGTAAATGAAAGAGCGCTTTGTTGTTGTTGTTGTTGTTGTTGTTGTTGTTGTTGTTGTTGTTGTTGTTGTTGTTGTTGATGATGATGATGATGATGATGATGATGGTGATAACTTGTAAGGCGCCAAAAGTCCATGTGTCAAAGTCATGCTCAATGCGCACAAATAGTCTTTCAGTTGAAGTTCGTCCAACACCCACCATTAGCGATATAGCAGAAGGGGAGATAACCGTGCCAGGGAAAAAGTGTGTGTAGGACATTAAAGGTAGAGTTGTCTCGCCTAAAGAGCTGGGACAGGAGTGTATTGACAGCATGTTGGATATCATCCTTATTAGTTGCTGACCTCCGTGGAATGAGGGAATGATAGCACAGATTTATCTCCCCTTCTCTGCTGCCCTCGGCTGGCATTTGTGGACGTGTGCCATAGATACAGATGGCCATTTGTGGATGTGTGCCATAGATACAGATGGCCATTTGTGGATGTGTGCCATAGATACAGATGGCCATTTGTGGATGTGTGCCATAGATACAGATGGCCATTTGTGGATGTGTGCCATAGATACAGATGGCCATTTGTGGATGTGTGCCATAGATACAGATGGACATTTGTGGATGTGTGCCATAGATACAGATGGACATTTGTGGATGTGTGCCATAGATACAGATGGCCATTTGTGGATGTGTGCCATAGATACAGATGGACATTTGTGGATGTGTGCCATAGATACAGATGGCCATTTGTGGATGTGTGCCATAGATACAGATGGCCATTTGTGGATGTGTGCCATAGATACAGATGGCCATTTGTGGATGTGTGCCATAGATACAGATGGCCATTTGTGGATGTGTGCCATAGATACAGATGGACATTTGTGGATGTGTGCCATAGATACAGATGGCCATTTGTGGATGTGTGCCATAGATACAGATGGCCATTTGTGGATGTGTGCCATAGATACAGATGGCCATTTGTGGATGTGTGCCATAGATACAGATGGACATTTGTGGATGTGTGCCATAGATACAGATGGACATTTGTGGATGTGTGCCATAGATACAGATGGCCATTTGCCTGTGTTCTCAGCTCGTCAGCGTATCAGCAGGGCCTGCTGAATATCAAGGGACAAGTTTCCAAAGCATGAGAAGACGCCCGAATGAAGTCTTTAGAGAAAAAAAAAACACACAAAAAAGCCACATCTTTATGCGAAAACAGTACCCACAATTTCACCGGTTGACCCCGAAAATGGCAATAAACCCAACTTTTCTTCTAAAACATAAACATCCAAGCACACCGACTCAACCAAAGCTTTTTAGTTTTGAGGTTAGGCCAGCAGGCTAGCTATAAATAGCTTCGCCGATGCTTTCCTTCTTTCCATTTTACTGGAAGGGAGGGTGCAGGCAGGCTATAAATAGCCCGCAGCCAGCAAAATGTGGAGGCACTAAACAGTGCTGCTCACATAGGCATTGAGCTGGTGTGCAATGGAAGATGGGATAGTGTATCTAAATCAACGCTGAATCACCAGAGCAATCACACGGCTATGGTGAAAGGTTAACCGTGGGATTGGAACTTGGTTCACCGGTGTGCAAGGCGAAAGAACTTTCCACCACTCAACTTCGGCGGTGACAATACGCCAGCGATGCTGTTTTGAATGGAAAAAAAGCTATTAGTTCTTGGATGGGTGAGTGATGGTACGCGCAAAGCCACGAACATTATGAGTGAGTTTGCACGTCTTTGTAACTAGGGAAGATAAAATACTGCGAGCTACCGATGTAGGTATTCCATTACCCGAACTAACGAACGCAAAAATAGCTTACTCTTCAATTTATTACGAAAACAATTAAAACATAAGTATTTCGTAGACTAATAAATTCTAGTGGGTTTTTTCTTCTTCAAAACAGGTATTTAGCTGTGCAAGTGAAAGTCAACTTTATCCCAGTTGGGAACAACATTTCATCATCATCATCATCATCATAATCATCATCATCATCATCATCATCATCATCATCATCATCATCATCATCATCATCATCAGAGGTAATACACATTGCTGCGATCGGTAGAAAGTATCGCCAAAACTCCCGCTAGCAGCAGGTGAAAGTATTCCCTCCATACTTTGGGCTCGCTGCTAGCCGCGGATGCGAACCGCAGTACTGTTTAAAAGTGATGGAAAGAGCGGAATATTGCTACAAGGGTTCAGGTAAGGGTTAGTTGTAGATCTATCCCTAGCCCTTGCCCTAACCATTTTCTCTACAGATATGCTCTTTTTCGTCTCAAAAACCCATTTGCCTTCTTGGATTCTTAAATTGTATGAAACCAAGTGAGGACACTGTCGGGCGTCAATAAACGGTTCGAAAAGATTCTCAAACGGTTCTTAAACGACAGTTGACCTAGAAACAAATACAGCGTGACCTAATTCGTCGCCTAGAGGAGACGAAACTTACATTTCCGTTTCTAGTCTTTACCGCCACTGTAACTCTGCAGGCTGCTAACCTCGCCAAAGTATCCCTTCAAGGGACAAGGGACAAGGAACATACTTTGGCCTTCTGCGCAGCGTGTGCCTGGAGTATACTTTCTTTCGATCGTAGCTATGTGCAATGGGTGCATCATCATGATCATCATCATTATCATCATCATCATCATCATCATCATCATCATCATCATCATCATCATCATCATCATCATCATCATCATCATCATTATCATTATCTTCTTCTTCTTCTTCTTCTTCTTCTTCTTCTTCTTCTTCTTCTCCTTCTTCTTCTTCTTCTTCTTCTTCTTCTTCTTCTTCTTCTTCTTCTTCTTCTTCTTCTTCTTCTTCTTCTTCTTTATCTTTATGCAAAACAGACAACGACAACTGCTCCTGAAAATAGCTTTATTTTTCTCACCACCACCATCTGCGGAAGTTGCCGAGAGCGTAACGGCATCAATTACGCCTCACCTCCGCACATCAACGCACGCAATGATGAAAACAAACGAGTCGTTGCAAGATGGCCCCCTCGTTTTCACTTCTGGTTCTATAGTCTGAACTAACTATCTCTTTTTATCAACCAGTGTCGAGTCAGAATGAATAGCTCTGCGCTTCACACACCCCACCACTACCTCCCATGCTTCCACTCCTCTTTGTTTTCTTTCTATATTACCACATCGCGAGTAGGAAGTAAAAACGAAAAGAGGGGAAAGAGATAGAGATAGCTCGAGTCGTTCGTAGAAACAGTGAGGACAGAGAGAGGGAGTTAGACGTCTCTGGAAAACGTGAGAGGAGATACACAGATCGTCTTTTCTGAAAACAGCAAGGAAAAAGCTAGGAATAGTCGTTGAGAAAGAGAGAGAGAGAGAGAGAGAGAGAGAGAGAGAGAGAGAGAGAGAGAGAGAGAGAGAGAGAGAGACAGACAGACAGACAGACAGACAGACAGACAGACAAACAGACAGACACAGACAGTTCAACCTGGACAAACTGCAAGATCCGGATGTGGCAGAAATATTCCAAGCCACAATTGGAGGTACATTTGCACCACTGCTCATTTTGGGAGCTGGTGAAGAACATGTGCACCATCTTCAAAACAGCAGTAACAGATGCCGCCGCTGAGATACTTGCCAAGCACCGCCCAAAGAAGAAACCGTGGATCACACCTGAGAGAGAAGGAAAGGAAAAAGAACACCTCACAGGGAGCTGAAACCTACCGAAAATTCATTTGACATCCTAAAAGGCATGTGCACAGCAAAGAAGAACTGGACAGAAGATTAATGCACATCACGATCACACAAGCCATTGGACAACATGATGACTTGCTCACAGTGGTGAAAAAAAAAAGAAACTCTGATGGTATGGCCACGTCGCCAGAGCTTCAGACCTTGCAAATATCATCCTGCAAGGCACGGTGCAAGGAGGCAGAAGAAGAAGGAGACCGAAAAAGATGTGAGAAGACAACATTCGAGAATGGGCTGGCTTGACACTGAGCGAAGCCATGAGGGTTGCTGAGGCCAGAGAAAGACGGCTTACGCTGGTTAAAACATCATCTGTGGCGCCCCAACGACTTTCCAGTTACGAGATAGGATAGGATAAGATAGGAGTAGAAAGCTAGATAGATCTCTTTACAGAAAGCGAGATGCAGAGACAGAGAGACAGACAAAGAGAGATGGACGAGGAAAGAGAGTTTTTTTTTTTCTAGAAAGAGTGAGAAGAAAGATAGATCGAGCCTGTTTTAAACTTTAGAAAAAAATTTAGTCAAATGTTATACGTCTCTGAAGAAAGACTAGTTTCCTGCCGTCAAATTTTACTCTTTGTTCATTGTTGTGAAAATTTTAGGAGAGCGATAGATCGTCGTTTCTAGAAGAAAGAAAACAAAAATGAGGAGAATCTTTGAAAACATCGTGGCAATAGAAGTAGCAGTGTAGAAGTGAGTGTGTCGATGTGTCGGCTGGTTGGCAAGACAGAATGAACACTTTACCTACGTTCTGTTACTGATTGAGAAAGAAGAAGAAAAAGAAGAAGAAGAACAAGAAGAAGAAGAAGAAGAAGAAGAAGAAAGAAAGAAAGACAGAAAGACAGAAAGAAAGACAGAAAGAAAGAAGAAGAATCGGCAGGGACCGACTAAGAGGAAGAAGAAGAAGAAGAAGAAGAAGAAGAAGAAGAAGAAGAAGAAGAAGAAGAAGAAGAAGAAAAAGAAAGAAAGAAAGAAAGAAAGAAAGAAAGAAAGAAAGAAAGAAAGAAAGAAAGAAAGAAAGAAAGAAAGAAAGAAAGAAAGAGAAGAAGAATCGGCAGGGACCGACTAAGAAGAAGAAAAAGAAGAAGAAGAAGAAGAAGCAGTAGGAAGGGGGACCGAGGAATGTAATAATAACGGATATAACAACTGTAAACAAAAATGTAAAAACTGTTTAAAAAAAAAAAAGAAAGAAGAAGAATCGGCAGGGATCGACTAAGAAGAAGAAGAAAAAGAAGAAGAAGCAGAAGGAAGGAGGACCGAGGAACGTAATAATAGCGGCTATAACAACTGTATATCAACTATTCTGAATGCCCTATTCTGTACGCTTTAGGCAACACATACCGTCCTTTCCTAACTCGCAAGCTGAAAGCACTCGCTAAAATATGAAAATTGCAATTTGCACATCTGTTGGATGGCATTTGCAACTGTCTGCTGGGAAGGGAGCGGGATGACGGATTTTAATAAAGTTCCGGCGCAATGAAGTTACTGACTTAATGTGGGACTGTTGACGGAGGAGTGCATGGCTTTTGGCAAGTAGGTGGAAAGGGAAGGACGAATGGGGGTGTGGGAGAGAGAAAGAAAAAGAGCGCGCGAGAGAGAGAGAGAGCGAGAGAAAGAAAGAGAGAGCAAGAGAGATAGAGAGACAGCGAGAGAGAGAGAGTGAGAGAGAGAAAGAAAGAAAGAGAGAGCGAGAGAGAGAAAGAGAGAGCGAGAGAGAGAGAGAGTGAGAAAGAAAGAAAGAGAGAGCGAGAGAGTGAGAGAGAGAGAGAGAGAGAGAGAGAGAGAGAGAGAGAGAGAGAGAGAGAGAGAGAGAGAGAGAGAGAGAGAGAGAGAGAATACAAGATGTTATAACGCGCTTTTTCTTCAGTGGAACTCAAAGCGGGGCGATCTGAAGAGATGGCTAGTACAAAAGTCGGAATACAAATACATTTGAACTGTTTGAGAATTTAGATTGGCTGCGTCCAACACCATCACTGAAGGGAGGGAGGAAACCGGAGTACCCAGAGAAATACCTCAGTGTCCTGAAAAGTCTCGCACTTAAGTCACGTAAGTTCCTCCCACTCGGAGACAGAGAGAAAGAGAGAAAGAGAGACAGAGACAGAGAGACAGACAGGGACAGACAGACAGGGACAGAGACAGAGAGACAAACAGGGACAGAAACAGAGAGACAGACAGACATGGACAGAGAGACAGACAGACAGTGATAGAAACAGAGAGACAAAGACAGGGACAGAAACAGAGAAAAAGATAGACAGGGACAGGGAGACAGAGAGATAGGGACAGAAACAGAGAGACAGACAGACAGGGACAGAGACATAGAGACAGACAGACAAGGGACAAAGACAGAGAGACAGACATGGACAGAGACAGAAAGACATACATGGACAGAGACAGAAAGACAGACAGACAGGGACAGAGACAGAGAGACAGACAGACAGGGACAGAGACAGAGAGACAGACAGACAGGGACAGAGACAGAGAGACAGACATGGACAGAGACAGAAAGACATACATGGACAGAGACAGAAAGACAGACAGACAGGGACAGAGACAGAGAGACAGACAGACAGGGACAGAGACAGAGAGACAGACAGACAGGGACAGAGACATAGAGACAGACATGGACAGAGACAGAAAGACATACATGGACAGAGACAGAAAGACAGACATGGACAGACAGACAGACAGGGACAGAAACAGAGAGACAGAGACAGGGACAGAAACAGAGAGAAAGATAGACAGACAGGGACAGAGAGACAGACAGATAGGGACAGAAACAGAGAGGCAGACAGACAGGGACAGAGACATAGAGACAGACAGACAGGGACAAATGCAGACAGACAGGGACAGAGACAGAGAGACAGACAGACATGGGCAGAGACAGAGAGACAGACATGGACAGAGACAGAAAGACATTCATGGACAGAGACAGACAGGGACAGACAGACAGACAGACAGACAGGGACAGACAGACAGACAGACAGGGACAGACAGACAGACAGGGACAGAGACAGAGGCAGAGAATGGATGATATTTTTTCAGTCGATCGTCTCTTTTGAAATTTCCATAGAAATGTGTCAACAGAAATGCAGGGAGCCAGATAGGTCGAGAAGCGAGTGTGTAAGCACTTTCACATTCATTCACACATTATCCTCCCGTCTTTCCCGCTGTTCCGACATGACCTGTTCTTCAAAGTTAAAAAGAACAGCAACACAAAACACAATCTCAATCTATGTAAGCCTATATATATACTATGTCATCGACGCCTTCCCGGCTTTTACCTCTTCTCCCGAAGACATCTTGGACCCTACTTTCAAAAACCCGCATCTTTCAAAACATAGCTTTTCTGTGTATTCCTTTTCTCCCCACACCTACCTACCCACACATACCTACAAACGTTGTGGAATCGTTTTCCTCCACAGTATTACGAAGAAGAAGAAGATGGACCTCTACCACCACCACCTCCATCACTACATCCATCATCTCTTCCCTGCATCCATTTATCCAGGTGCCACCTACATTTCCCAGCCTCTCTCTCTCCTCTCCCCTTTTCTTTTCTCTCTCTCTCTCTCTCTCTCTCTCTCTCTCTCTCTCTCTCTCTCTCTCTCTCTCTCTCTCTCTCTCTCTCTCTTTCCCTGGGTTTCATTTTCCAGAGCTGCTGCGGCAGTTGACGGTAATTGTCCGCTGTCCGAAGTTGACAGACTGCACAGTCTTCATTTAGCCCGGTCTTGCCTTCCTTCCATCTTGACCCAGCGAGGCCACGTGGCACCCAGGGGCCATTATTTTATTGTCAAGCTTAATCATTTCTGCTGCCTTATCTGCCCGTGATCGATGCGCGCTGCTTCAGCTTCTCATACAAATTAGAGAACGATCCGCCATGGCCCGAAAGTCAATACGTCAGCGGCTGCGCACTGTTCTGGAAAATCGGGCTTGTGTTTCACAATTATGGCAAGAACTTTTCGTGCTTGAAATTTTAATTGTAGCTACAAATTCTACTCGTTTCGATCGCATTTAGAAAGACTTTTGTTTGTTCGGTTTGTTTGTTGTTGTTTTTTATATGAGCTTGCGATATGTTTTTCACCTTCGGGTTTTTGCATAACACTAAAATGTTTACTTGTTTCTTTTGCTTTTACAAAACAACTTTTGGTTTTAATTTTTTTTTAAATGCGATACACTTGTCCCGTCTAAAATTGTAATTTAAAACAGTTGAAGGGTCTATCCATTTTAGACAGTTACGAAGTCTTTTGTTTGATTATTTAATTTTTTTTTCTGTAGCGCGGGCAGTGAAAAATGGCCACTTCGATCTTGGGCAACCACGGGATTGGAACCTAGATCATCAGTGTGCCAGGCCAACGCTCTTACCACTGAGCTACACTGTACGGCGGTGGGGACTACGATAATGCGAACAGCAGAGAACTGTCCTAAATTATTCACCAAGACCAATTTTGATATGCCCGTCACCACTCCCCCCCCCCCTTTGCCCCCCAGCCGGCCGCCTATCCCTCTCCCCCCTCTTTATCATGTCTCCTCTTCCCTCCTTCCTCTCCAGCAGGAAAAAGCAAATTTAAAAGACAAGACGGATTTAAAATAATAGTAGGGAACCGTACCGCGGCGAACGGGTGTCGTCGCCTGCACTTTATCATTCTTGATCACTGCACCAAATCGACGTCAGAAATGCCGCTTGCGTCACCGCGATCATAATGATGCATGCAACCTGCACTTTGCAGGAAAGGAAGGAAGAAGATTTGAGTATCAGAGATTACGGAGAGGTTCGCGTGTAGGGCTCTGAGTGTGTGTCCTTCACAAAAATACGGTCCAGCATCGTTTGCTTGACACTCCGTAAGGGTGCCGGGGATTTCTTTATAAATAGTATTAACACTTTCCGAAAATTGAGTGATTTAAATCCCACTGCCGCAGTCTTTCTCATTCCTACTCTGCTTTATCAATCTATTATTATGTATTTTAATTATCAAGCGCAACCACTTATAACTAGATTTTAAACTGCACCTCACAGGTTGCACAAAAGCGCACCAAGCATATAATTATATAGTCGTTAGTCGTTATTATTTTCTATGTTTGGACAATCACCATAAAACATAAGGTCGTTGTTTGTTGTTTTTTTTCTTTTTTTTATAGAGAATAAAATTTGGTAATCAATAGGACGGGCATGGGCTAATGACAGGACAATAGGACGGGCATGGGCTAATGACAGGACAATAGGACGGGCATGGGCTAATGACAGGACAATAGGACGGGCATTGGCTAATGACAGGACAATAGGACGGGCATTGGCTGATTTGGTTATTTTCTAGTAGGCCTACATATATTTTGAATTCAAGTGATAATAAGAATTAACCGGTATTTGCTCAATTGACCATTTGCGGATAAAGGAATTATTAGTGAACTGTTTCTCGAAGTATATAAATAATGCATTACCCGCAATTTTGTTAGTGACAATTGAAGCAACAGCAGCAACTTAGCTTAGTCTGCAGTTTATTTATGTTGGAGCGTAAATATAAAATGAGCCATTATAGATAGGCTGCCAGGTAAGCAGAGAAGAGTAGCTTGTAATTTTCTTATGGCTCAAGTCACACTGACCGGTATGCACATATTATGCTGATCTAGTTTATATTTCATGCATTGTTTAATATTGAGAAAACATCGATTCACGATTCGCGTATTTTTCAATTCGATTTATGATTTCCATAATGATTTTCTTGATTTTCATATTTTCAATATTATGTATTCTTGTGATGTTAGTTAGATATTTATCTCATCGACAAGGGCATATTGACGCCATTTTGAATTACGGATTCATAGATTGTTATAAATGATTAATTAAGGATAAATCGGTTCTTTTATGAACACATATTATTCTTTTTGATGCACTAGTATTACTATTGTTATCCAATTTTATAAACTGATGAAATATTTTGGAAACGTTTTGAAAGTATGACCTTGAACTTCATACTCGGTTCGAGTCTCTTTGTGAAATTATTGTGTGGACAATTAAGTTGGAATTTCGTAATTCACTTGTAAATAAATCATCGTCCATAATTCATTCTGTTTTTAGAAATTAATAATTATATCTACAGATTGGCTAAAGATTTCATAATCTTGATGCGGAATAGTATTTTGATTTTGCGAATGTTTTGGATCGACCCTTATCATTTATATTTAAATAATTTCACTTCCGTTTTGTACTTTATATTTTCTTTGGATTCTGAATAATTTCCGTTGTCTCACGTTTCTGACAAACTTTATTTTACAGTAGTTTTATTATCTTACCATTCTAGGAATGTATTAGTTCTTTTTGTTTCTTTACAGGGTTCACTTTATAAAAATGTCAAACTGCTTGATAAAGTTAATGTAGAAGTTGATGATGAAGATGATGATGAGGATGATGTTGGTGAAAAAATAAATGACTAACACAATATTACATAATAAATACTATTTTTAAAGCTAACAGAATTTCGTTGGAAATTAAAATAAATCCGCTAAAATTTGGCACTTTCGAAAGGAAACAAAGGGATCAAGAAATAAACGTGACAGATTTTCGACTTGGACTATACGACTCCTTACCGAGGCACTCGCACCCCCCCCCCCACCCCCCGCCCGTTCCTGACTCTCGTCCCAAAGCTACAATGTAAACTGACCACCAAACTGCTCCATAATTGGAGTTTACATTCACCGACCCAAAGATTACACAAAAGACCCAAAGGATAACGCATTTCAGCGTCACGCACACCAGCTCAATGCCCATGTGAGCAGCACTGTTTAGTGCCTCCACATTTTGCTGGCTGCGGGCTATTTATAGCTTGCCTGCACCCTCCCTTCCAGTGAAAGGAAAGGAAAGGAAGCATCGGCGAAGCTATTTATAGCTAGCCTGGCTGACCTAACCTCAAAACTAAAAAGCTTTGGTTGAGTCGGTGTGCACCTATCTTTTTCACACTCACAGTGTGTGCTGTTTTCAAATAAGGCCGTTATCTTCCTAAAAGTTATTTGTTTTGTTTTAAGAAATATGCTACATGGCAATAAGAAATACTACAAATGATAGCAATAACAAATGTACAAAATAACGTACAAATTGTGAAAAACATAACTGAAAAAACATGATATTACATAATGAAAACTATTTTTAAAGTACACAGAACTTTGTTGCAAATCAAAATAAATGCTCCAAAATTCGACACTGGATAAGAGGATTAAAAGTTGATAAAGAAAAAATATTTGCTAGATTTTCCGACTTGGACCATATGACTTCCTACCAAGGCAATCGCATCACTTTGTGCTGAAAAAATAAGAAAAAAGCAAAAAGTAATACAATAATTCTTTTCGATTTTGTTGCACACCTTTTAAAATTACTAGTATCGATAACATTAGCAAACCATTCCCCTCAGCCACTTTTGTTTTCATGTTAAAAATAGTTATTTACCATTTTCAAATAAGAACCAAGTTAAAAATTACAGCCAAACAGCGTGACAACAAGAAAATGGTAAGTGAACACTGTTCACTAGGCACCAGACTTAGGCGAACAATCCATATTATGACATAACTATAACGTTCAGTAACTATTATATTATAATATAATCAGTAACTTTAACAGTGCCAAGAAAAATAAAATGTAATTGCCACTGTCGTGTTGCCTTATGCACGTCTCTGCGACATACAGCGTTGCTCTCTACAAATTGCATGAAGTAGTAGACATTGGAGTGGATTGGATGACATACTAGGTGATGTTGTCTAGAATACGTTACTCAACCCTGAACAGAAGGACCACTACTGACAGTGACGGTAATACACTTTCTTTTGTCATATGAAACACACACACACACACACACACACACACACACACACACACACACACACGCATACACACACACACACGCACACATACACTTCAGTTCAACATTTTTTTTTTTATCGGCCTGTTTTGACAGCTCGAACCTATTTTAGAATCACGACCTGCTTTCATATTGACCCTCTATGCACAAGGTATCAATTCATTTTGTTTCAAGTCACAGATCCATGTATACACCACCACCACCTTCTGTGAGGGGTGGGGTTTGAGTGGATGAGGTGTGAGAAGAGCAAGTAATGAATTATACACAAGATGTGTGAATACTTCGCCTGCTGTTAAGGCGCGCTGAGAAAGCTGCAAACCGAGTGCCTGCTTTTGTTGACCTGTATCCAAAATGCATGAATTCATTTTCTGATAATTCAGATCAGCCAAAACCATCACAATTGTGTCTGTCTTTCGGTCTATCTGTCAGTATGTTTGTACATGTATGTATGTATGTAAGCCTATGTATGTATATATGTATGTATGCAGGCATGCATGTATTATATATGTTAGTATGTATGTATGTGTGTATGTAAGTATGTATGTAAGTATGTATGTAAGAATGAAGTATGAATGTATATATGTGTATATGTGTGTATGTATATATGTGTATAAGTATGTATGTATATACGTGTATAAGTATGTATATATATGTGTATAATTATGTATATTTGTGTATAAGTATGTATGTATATATGTGTATAAGTATGTATGTATATATGTGTATAAGTATGTATGTATATATGTGTATAAATATGTATGTATATATGTGTATACGTACGTATGTGTATAAGTATGTATGTATATATGTGTATACGTATGTATATATGTGTATAAGTATGTATATATGTGTGTACGTATATATATATATATATATATATATATATATATATATATATATATATATATATATATATATATATATATATATATATATATATATATATATATATATATATGTGTGTGTGTGTACGTATGTATGTATATATGTGTATAAGTATGTATGTATATACATGTATGTGTATAAGTATGTATGTATATATGTGTATAAATATGTATGTATATATGTGTATAAGTATGTATGTGTAAATGTGTATAAGTATGTATGTGTAAATGTGTATAAGTATGTATGTATGCATGTACTGAATCTCTCACTCCCACTCTCACCATATCATATCTTCTCACTCTTAACCCTTATTTTTTCCTTCACTTTCTCAACTCTGTCTGTATGTCTGTCTTAATGTCTGTCTCTGTCTCTCCCACTGTTACGTTGAAACGCGCATGATGGTGCCTGTGAAATGCGCACGATATTATGTGTGAAGTGCGCGCGATAGATCTGTTCGTTTTATTTTGTAACGCATGCAGTGATAGAGTGTATTTATCTTTGATTTGATTTTGCGTTGTTATTAGAAGAGGCTTTGTATAACGTTGGTGGTTTTTCGTTAGTCGATATTATTGGAGAATTCTAGATCTGCTTGTTTACTATCGATCGAAGTTTCGCGATGTTTGAGAACATTCTTGGATAGAAAAAATGTTGTATGACGTAAGTCAGTGATGACGAAGTTTTATTTGATTGGTTGTGGTGTTTCATGTAGGATATTCTCGTTTGTTCTTGAGTATGTAGAGACTATATAAGTGCCGCACTGTTTCAAAAGAAGAGAGGGTTGAAAGTAAAAAGTTGAGAGTGGAAAAAGCGATTGTATGCAGTTGTTGATATGTGCTGAATAAAAGTGGAAAACTCTCATACGTCGACTCTGTGACTTGTATGCTGATTGAACGGGTTGCGTGGATAAACGAATCTGAGCTACACTCATCAGTACTTCAGCATTGGGGCTGAATCAACTACTGATAAAGAAAAACACCAACATCAAACGGAGTGTAACACCCACCCCACCCCTCTCTCTCTCTCTGTCTCTGTCTCTCTGGATTATTTGATCTATATTTGATGGTTCTTAGAATGAATGTGTAATTGTCCCGCCTGATTATTTGATAGACATTGTGTGGTTTG
The DNA here is from genome assembly GCA_036898135.1 of Oncomelania hupensis. NCBI lineage: Eukaryota > Metazoa > Mollusca > Gastropoda > Littorinimorpha > Pomatiopsidae > Oncomelania > Oncomelania hupensis. The sequence continues at coordinate 66,372,247 of CM072519.1, forward strand.
TATTATGTAATTGTGTATTGTGTATCGGACAGTGGGTCCCGACAGGAAGTCCTCTCCAGGATCGCACAAGCCGCTGCTGCCCTGACAAGGTTGGGGCCCATTTGGAAGGACAGGACCATCAGTCTACATTCCAAAGTAAGACTGCTGCGCTCCCTTGTCATCTCCATCTTCCTATATGCTTTCGAAGCATGGACCCTCACAGCAGATCTACAACGAAGAATACAAAGCATGGAGATGAGGTGCTACAGAAGACTTCTGGGCATTTCCTATACCCAACACATCACCAACGACGAAGTCCGACAGACCATCACACAAGCCATTGGACAACACGATGACCTGCTCTCAATGGTGAAGAAACGGAACCTCCGATGGTATGGCCACGTCACCAGATCATCAGGCCTTGCAAAGACCATTCTGCAAGGCACAGTGCAAGGAGGTAGAAGAAGAAGGAGACCGAGGCAGAGGTGGGGGACAGCATTCGAGAGTGGACTGGTTTGACACTGAGCGAAGCCATCAGGGCTGCTGAGTACAGAGAAAGATGGAGTATGCTGGTTAAACGATCATCTATGGTGCCCCTACAACCTCCGGGTTACGGGACAGGATAGGATAGGATAGGTATTGTGTAATTGCAACACCATTATTGATATTGATTGTCATAATTATATATTTTGTGTATCCTGCCTAATATTATTAGTTATTTGCCCTGTTGGCACATTTGACTAAAAATGGCAGAATGTAAGTGTGAATGGTACGAGGACCGATTGTAAGATTAGGTTCCCGTCTAAAATCTGTTTCCTTGTTGTGAGTAACATGTCTGAGTCTCTATCTCTCAAGCGAGGCGCGGTGGCCGAGTGGTTAGAGCGTTGGCTTGCGGATCTGAAGGTCCCGAGTTCGTGCCCAGGCTGGGGCGTTGTGTTGTGTCCTTGGGAAAGACACTTTACTCCCGTTTCCTACTCCTTCGGATGAGAGTATAAACCGAGGTCTAGTATGTGATTTTAAAGATCCAGACGCTCATGTCCTAGACGGGTGAGTGCCGGTGACAAGAACACACCCAGCATTTACCTTGGGTAAAGCGCTTCACTTGGGGATGCTGTACTTTCGAAAATGAAAGTGCCCGAATTTCACCTTGGTGATAATACAATTGTTAAAATATAAAAATATTTAAAAAAAATATATATATGAATGACGCAAGGACGGTTGTAAGATTAGGCTCATAATCTCAAATCTTCACTTTTGTTGTAAATAAAAAGTCTGAATCGGTCTTACCCTTCTTCTTCTTCTTCATTTTTCATGAACTGCTTTCTTAGTCTGCTGCTGTCACCCACTCATCCCCTCCTCTCTCTCTCTCTCTCTCTCTCTCTCTCTCTCTCTCTCTCTCTCTCTCTCTCTCTCTCTCTCCCTCCCTCTCTCTCTCTCTCGCTCTCTCTCTCCCATCCCCATCTCTACTTATGCCCTCTCTGTTCCTCCCACCCTGTATGGGAATTTCTGTTCGCGTGACAGGACACATAAATCTGCACTTTTCTGTTTCCTTCGTTAATTGCATTCAGCAGAGCGAGACACGCGTTGCGGCGATTGCCTAATACGTTAGTGGAGCCCTGATAGACGGAGCCCGATGAATAAGAAATTAATATAAATTAGCGCTATAAATTGCATTCTAGTTATATATTGAGTGGTTGTTTGGTTATGTATATACTTATTTACCTGTGCTTTAAAAAAAAATATTTACAGTTTACCGATGCATCGCAAATCAATTTACAACCTAGTTAAATTCCATGTGTTTATATTCTTTTTAAAGTTATTTTTACAATTTAATGAAGCATCGCAAATTTTGGTCATTGCATTAATTTTATTTTCAAGGATGTATGTGCGTGTGCGCGCGCATGTTGCAAAATTATTAGTATTAGTTCATCGTGCTCCGTCTATCCAGGCTACGTATTAGTAGTAGTAGTAGTAGTAGTAGTAGTAGTAGTAGTAGTAGTAGTAGAAGTAGTAGTAGTAGTAGTAGTAGTAGTAGTAGTAGTATTGTCGTTGTTGTTGCTGTTAATGGGACTAGCACGACAATGATACAAGTTGTATTACAGCGGGTGCCACGCAGGAAAGACTCCATTGTTTAGCGTTTGGAAATTTGGTAAAAAGACATCTTCTAACTGTGTACCTCCCTAAAGAGAACAAACTGGGACCAGCAAAAAGCTTATTGACTTCTAGCGTTTTCAAATTGACTTAACAACTTTAACAATTTTTTCTATCTTGTTTCCTGAAGACTATAAATTGACACTTTTCTTCTATTCTTTTTTTTCCCGCCCACTCTCCCTATTTCATCCCCCTCTTCCTTCCCCAAATTTGTTCGTACAAATCGATGGCTTGACAAGATTAGCCATCAATTTTGTACGCATTTGGCGCGCTTCTCCTCCGTCCCCCCCCCCCCTACTCCCCTTTCTTAAATTTGTCTTTTACACATGCACACACAAACACACGCACACACACAAGCACACACATTCTGACAATTTATTTAAAACAATGGACAAAGCATTAGTATACAAAGCAAAGCATCGTCTTCTGATTATAGTGACACTATCCTATCCTGTCCCGTAACTTTGAGGTCGTAGGGGCACCACAGATGATTGTTTAACCACCATACTCCATCTTTATCTGTCCTCAGCAGCCCTGATGGCTTCGCTCAGTGTCAAACCAGTCCATTCTCGAATGCTGTCCTCCCACCTCTTTTTCGGTCTCCCTCTTCTTCTACCTCCTTGCACTGTGCCTTGCAGAATGGTCTTTGCAAGGCCTGATGATCTGGTGACGTGGCCATACCATCGGAGTTTCCGTTTCTTCACCACTGTCAGCACACTGTGAGTATAGTGACACATAACATCGAAACCAACAGGCGCACGAAGACAATGAACTCACAACCAAGCACCCAACACTCACACGCGCACAACACTCCCTCTCTGGCATAATGGACTCGCAGTAAACAAGTTCTCTTTAGATATGAAATATGGACAAATCGATGATGAACTGAACAGTATGTACGGAAGCGTGCACACACACACACACACACCCACACAAACCCACACACACACACACCCACACACACACACACACAATCTCTCTCCCTCTCCCTCTCTCTCTCTTCCTCTCTCACATAACCTAACTTAACAGTTAAACTTCTTCACTATCGCTCAACACATTATAGCAAGCAGACAGTTGACTTTACAATTAGTGCGAAAAACCACAACAATAACAACAACAACAACAATAAAAACAATAACAACATAGCGTTACGCTTCTCCTTTGGGTGAGAGAATAAACCGAGATCTAGTCTGTGCACGCACGCATTTCGTCGCACGGACTTTAAAGATCCTGATACACCCCCATGTCCGGTCGCCCACGATTGTGCTCAGTTGTCTGTGCGTCAGGCGGTGCGCCTCAGGAATGCAAATGGGCGCCTCGGGCAGTTTGGGTTGGACTTTGTATCGGCCAGCGCCTTGAGCAGCTCTTGGGCTGGAAAAAGCGCTATTTAGGGACGATTAAATAAATTTAAAAAAATAAAAATATAAAAGGCTACCACCAAACGACACTTAGACTTACATGTAAAGCAAGCGCATAACACCCTGTAGTCTACTCAGCTGTGAATGAGTGCCTGACTGTTTAGAGCTAGAGCCTGGGACAGTCAGAAAGCTAGGCGGTGGGCACAGCCCTCATGAAGCTTGCCCCGGGGAAAAGAAGCCCCAATCACTTCTGTCCTTAACGATCGAAAGTTTCCGGAAACACCTTTTCCTTTTTATTAAATTTTTTTTATTTGTTTTAATTTTTTATTAATCGCATGCACTGGTTCTCGTGTGATTTCATCTTGTGATTTATCGCTTGTTTAACAGAGAGCCAGTGTTTTATTGTAAAAACCATAAATCAGAGGGTTTTGTGCTGTTGTCTTCTGCAATAGCAGAAGGCCAGTTTTTCCACTGCAGATAAATAAATTATTGAGAAATCAAGAAAAATCTCTGTTCTTAAAGATTGGTTTCAGAAAAAGAGGTTTAATGAGAAATCAGAAATCCATTTTCTTTGACATTTCTAATATTTCTGTTCTTGTGCGGTTTGGGTTTTAGAAAATACATTTATAGATAAACCATAAAAAAGCGTTTTATTGACGTTTCTAAACATACCTCATATTTTGTTTTTAGATCTGGTTCTGGAAAATAGAATTATGGAAACATTAACCTAACAAACTCAGCCTAGAGGAAGGTGCAGAGTCTCTGCATATTAGGTCCGTTGAGCTAATCCTGAAAGCTTCAACAGCCACATTAGCAGCTGTTCGTCTCCGAGGGAGAATTACGAAGGGATCAAGAGAAGAAGGGGAAAACAAGCTTGCAAGCCATTCAAATGTATTTCAGACACTCACGCCCATACCCGGCAAAGGGAACAATTTCAAAAAACTGTTAATTTCCGTGAGGTGCTGCGAATCGGTTTTATCCTCAAGAGGCAAAGTGAAAACATGAAAACATCGAATGATTGGGCCACTATCTGAACCATATATATGCAAGTACAACATTATCGAAATCGGCTAGGACAATTTTGAGATATGGCGCAAGACGTGTTGAGAAACTGGTGAAGCATGGCGACCTCGGCCTTTGATAAAAGTACAAATTAATATGAATAATTTAAAATGCTTAGCAGTAGTCAAAAGTATCTGCATAGTAAAAATGATGAATTTTGGTTCCGTTTTGCTCAAAATCCGTTCAGTGGTTCTTGGTCTATGGCGTCCAATGGACCGACAGGCAGACCGACAAATCGACCGACCGACATTTTGCTCGTCCTGATTCTCGACTATTTCGAAATATTTCCAGATAAGCCAGGAAATACAAAAAAATATCAAGGGATGATGGGAGACGGTATGTCAACTTGACCCTAAGCATGATCCGTTGCGCAGGGCTCCTTTCGGAAACCCCTTTAAAACACCCCTACCTTTCACTCTGATACCCCGGTAGGCCTACTTAAAACGTAAGCAATTTATATCCTATGTTTTCCTTCGTTCCTAAAACCTCCACTTAACATTTCTATCGTTGCCTGTTCTTTAGTCGTACTTGAAGACAGATTGAGTGGCACAGTTTTGAAGTGGTCTGGACACACGCTGCCGATGTTTCATGTTAAGCAAGGTCGGGAAGGATTACTACTTGGATGGGTGCAGTGCTGGGGAGGCAACCGTCAAACGACACAAAAGGATTGGATTTGAAGCGAGCGCACATGGAATACAATGGGCCGCGAGGCACGTACACAACTTTTTAGACAATTATATTATTATAGTCACAGTCATAAAGGTAACATAAGGCTTGCAACTAGGATATAATGAAAGAAACCGGTATTAGGAACATAAGCAGCAGGCGATTACACGCACCAAAACCGAAATCCCCAAATCGTATAGCCTCAGCATACCAAACAAATTATTGATTTGATATTGCATTGTTGTTGTTGTTGTTGTTGTTGTTGTTGTTGTTGTTGTTGTTGTTGTTGTTGTTGTTCTTGTTCTTCTTCTTCTTCTTTATCATCATCATCATCATCATCATCATCATCATCATCATCATCATCATCATCATCATCATCTTCTTCTTCTTCTTCTTCTTCTTCTTCTTCTTCTTCTTCTTTTTATTATTATTATTATTATTATTATTATTATTATTATTATTATTATTATTATTATTATTATTATTATTATTATTATTATTATTATTATTATTATTATTATTATCTTCTCTCTCTCTCTCTTTCTCTCTCTCACTCTCTGTCACTGAAGATATCTCGAAGATCAACACTTAACACATTTTCACTTTAAATTTTCATCACTTTTGCCTAAGTTCGACTTTTCCTCCTTCTTCCTCTTTCTCTTCTTCTTCTTCTCCTCCTTCTTCCTCCCCTCCTTCTCTTCTTCTTCTTCTTCTTCTTCTCTTCTCCCTTCCTTAATTCAAATGCAATGCCATGTGTTGCTTTTTGCACTTGAAGAAGCCTTGCTTATCGCTTGTGGCACTTCGTGGCGGCGGTATTGGCATATATTTACACTTTTACAAAAAAAAATACAACAGCTATATTAAAAAAAAAAGAAAAAAAAAAGATTAATTCAACACAGAACGTGCAAAAGTGATTATGAATAATTCATTTTTCAGCTGACAACATTAATTTCTGATGAAGGGTAATAATAAGGATAACTTTAATGTAGCCGTGTTGGCTACAGGATAACTTTAATGTAGCCGTGTTGGCTACAAGAATTTCTGACCATAGGTAGACCTTACTCTTTCTCTGTTAGGTTTAAACTAGCAGTGTGCAATTTCTTGAGATATACTTTTCAGATCCCTTAAAGCACCATTAGACTTAACATTACATTTTTTATTAGAATATATAAACTTTATGTTTGATTTTTGTAGCAGCTTTGAAGTGGTGCGAGATGTTTAAAATAGCGCGATGCATATTACGCTGATAAAGACATTGCGCTGTTATAAACTAAGCCTCAATAGATATCGTCCCTCGGTTTGAAAACAAACTGACTGGCCAGTGTTGCGTGCAGGGTAACTTCCATCCGTTTTTACCACAGGGTAAGAACAGAATGTTGAATGTAAGCCTACATAGCCAAGATCCTACACTGTACCGCCTTAAATGTAATATTTTCCGATGTCCTAGCTCATTCTTTACCAGTAGATGCTTAAATTAAATATTAGTTTATAGGGACATACAAATCGGAAGAGAAACAGGGGAGAAGTTGTAAGAAGGTTCTAGATTAAATTGTTGCTGTTAGTATGTTTTATTTGTTGTTTACCGTATTCCGTCAAACCCATACCAGTATCCATGCCATATTATATATTGTTGGAAAGAGGAGACGTTGTTTTGGTTTTTTGTTGTTGTCAATATTATTATCATTTATAATTTTATTAAATTAAAGAGTTATTTTGAGTTTAGAGTCGTGAAATCCTTAAGAGTAGCAACCATCTCCCTCATAAATCGCATATTACCCCCGTTGGGGTGCCGGGGGTTTCAGTATAAATAGTATCCCCACTTTCTGGAAATTTAGTGCTTTAAATTCCCACTGTCGCTGTCTTTCTCATTTGCTCTTTCTCATTCCTGCTCTGTTCTATCAATCTGCTATACTATCGTCTTCTTCGCTAGACCAGTCTCCTACCTTTTTTCTTGAAAACTCTTCCGGGACAAGACTCCTTATTTGTGTATGAGGTCTGTTGGATCAGCTTGGGAATATTGGACGCTTTCTGCCAGGTGGTCACTAGGGCTTCCTATGATGTTATTGTCACGGCCCCCGAGCGGGTTCCGTGACTTCAGCACATAAAGCGAGTGCAAAGGAATAAAACTCAAACTAAATAAACTAACACAAAATGCCAGAATACAAACACACTCTTTTATTCAACAACTAACAGGCAAACACAGGACAAATGGGAAGCTAACCACCCTCAACCCCTATCAAGACCCCCGTCCCAATATTAACTAACAATTACCTCCCCTTGTACAACCCCAAATAGAACCAAGCAACAACAGTTTCTTTACAAAATGTGTACAACAAAATCACAATCAATAAATCAATTCAAATGTAAATCTTCAAATAATAAGCGATGGCGTTTGAATCTTTAATCATAAACTACTATCTAGGTGAAGCTGTAGCACAGAAGCACTGTTCCAACGTTTTTGTCAAGTAGCTCAGAGAGCTAAACAGTCTCTTTCACAATAAGCGGATGATTCTTCTAACTAAATGAATATGTTTTTAGGTGTGGTGCAGTGTGAGTCTGTGTGTGCGTGAATTAGGTGTGAAAACCTCCTGTAATAGTGTCGCCTCGACACATAGGCAAAACACGCAGCAGTGGCAGAGACCACCACAACACCTCTCTGTTGTAGAGGCAAAGGCACACCCCAGGCTGGCTAGAAACCAATCAGCGCCAACAACGGCAACAAAACGTCAACAGCAACATAAGAAGCAGCATAAGAAGTAACATCAGAAGCAACATCGGAAACAACAGCCCAAACCTTTTAGGCCCCGGCTCGTGATACACCTTCTCCCCCAACACCACAACACAACACAGCACTGTCACAGTACACAAATGGTTAGTCTTGTGAGAGTCACTTTGTCTTGCTATTGCTGGTTATTTCACTTCCCAAATAACACTTATAACTGAGGATGAGGTCACCTTAGTTCTGTCACAGACACTAAGTCTTGGTGGGTGTTCAATCGAGAACAACACACACCTTAAGAATAAAACCCTACATTCGTTCACAAATGGCAGTTAATATTCTTCCTCTCGACTCTAAACATCCTTATCCCGACGAGGGCATAAGACCTTGGGTGGCTATATAAACAATAAACACACCCTTCCAGCAGTACCCTACACTACAATGACCTCTGTCACAGGGTTGCTGCCTGGTTAGATTCGTCCTTCTCGCAAAAGCATCTCAAACCACTCTGCCCTACCAAAAACGCACCGGCCACAAGCAAATAGTCGAGCTCTCGTCAGTATGCACATTCTTTATTACACATAGCCCTAATCGGAATTTAGCCTACCCCTGTCTTCTTCGTTACGCACGGACTTTACGAAACTGCACCTTTCATACGCAAAAGTAAATCGGTCACGCTACCCTATGTACACTACATACAGAGAAGTGTAACTTCGTAAGAAGTATAATTCCCCCTGCTATCTGAAAACTCGTGTCGTCACACAACCCCCCCCCCCCCTAGTTCTTAACACCTTGAAGAACCTTAACTACGACGCGAATTTCCCTACCCCTACTCTACTGAGCGTTTCTGCTGAGGAAATCTGCTGGAACGTTGTCCTTCCCAGAAATGTGCTCTACAGACATCGAGAAAGGTTGCAGCTGAAGTGCCCATCTCATCAGTCGGCTGTTGGTGTTCTTCACCTGCTGTAGGTACTGCAGTGGCATGTGGTCAGTCTGCACTACGAAAGTACGTCCGTACAGGTATTGACTGAATTTCTGCACGCCCCACACCAACGCTAGACACTCCCTCTCAATGGTCGAATAGTTCCTCTCGGGTTTCGACAGTTTCTTGCTTGCACACGCAATGGGCTGTAGTCCCTGTCCCCTGTCCTGGCTCAAAATGGCCCCTACTCCATCCTCCGATGCATCTGTCTGTAGCACGAATGGTAGGGTGAAGTCCGGTAGACAGCATACAGGGTCAGAGCACAGCTTTTCCTTCAAGGTGCAGAATGCAGCTTCGCATGCTTCGGTCCATTGTACCGCCCCTGGCTTGCCTCCCTTGGTCAGATCGTGTAGTGGTGAAGCAATCGCTGAAAAGTTGGGTACGAACCGCCTGTAGTATCCGGCTAAACCCAAAAATGAGCGCACTTGCCGCTTGGTCGTTGGTCGTGGTGCATCTCGGATTCTCTCCATCTTTGACACCTCAGGACGAGATTCTCCCTGTCCAACCACGTGCCCAAGATACTCCACTCTTCGGAAACCCAAGTAACACTTTGATGGTTTGGCGGATAGTTGCACCTCACGCAACCTAAGGAACAGACGTGCCAAGCATTCTATGTGTCTCTGCTTGGTAATGGTGGCTACCAACAAGTCGTCGATAAAATTGTCGATCTCCGACATTCCCAGGGGCGCTAGTAACTTCCGCATCATGCGAGAAAAGACTGCTCCCGCCGTCTTCAGCCCAAATGGCATTACGGTCCACTGGAATTGTCCCTCTGGCGTTGTAAATGCCGTCTTCGCTTTATCTCCCTTGTTCATAGGCACTTGCCAGTAACCTTTGGTCAAGTCGATCTTGGTGAGATACTTGGCCCCTGACAGTTTGGAAAACAAGTAGTCGATGTTCGGCAATGGTTCCGCGTCGAATACGACGTGCTTGTTTAACTTACGGAAGTCTACGCAGAAACGCATCGTGCCCTCCTTCTTCTTTACCAACACGATGGGCGAGCTGTATGGCGAACTAGCCCTCTCAATGACGCCCATCGCTAGCATCGCTTCCACTTCCTTCTTGATGGTTTCGTGATGCGAATGGGGAAGTGGGTATTGCCGCGTCCTCACTGGAATGTCGCTGTCCACTCGTATCTCGCACACGTCCAGTGTAGTGCGTAGTGGCAAGTCGGTGAGGACATCCTCAAACTGCCATACCAGCTCCTGCAATTCTCCCCGTATTTCTGGGCAATTGTCGTCCATCTTCACGTCGCGGGGCGTCTCTGATGCTGTCAAGGTGATTACGGGAATATCCCCAAACACCGGCATAGTTTCCTCCTCTTCTACCCCTTCATCGTCCACGACGATCGTGGCCACCGTCGCTCTGGTATGGAATTTCTTCAAGAGATTGGCGTGGTATAGTTTGCTTTTCCCACGCATCCTGATCCGGTAGTCGCACTCTCCCACGCGTCCGATCACCTCGTATGGTCCTCGCCATGCTAGCTGCAACTTGTTGTGCTTTTCTGGCAACAGTAGCAACACTTGATCCCCCGCGTTGAACAAACGCCGTTTCGCTTTCTTATCAAAGTGCCGCTTCTGCTTGGCTGACGCGGTTCTGAGGTTTCCTTGCGCCAACTTACATGTCTCCTCGATGCGATTACGCAAGTCTACAACATACTGGCTACTCAATTTCACCTCTTCCTCTTGTATCTCTTTGGTCCAGAGGTCTCGCAACACAGCCATCGGTCCCCGCACGGTCTTTCCATATAGAAGCTCGAAGGGAGAGAACCCTGTAGACTCTTGTGCTACTTCTCGGTACGCAAATAGTAGCGCTGGAATGTAGCGGTCCCACGCTGTAGGTTGTTCTGTGGCTAACTTCTTGAGCATGGACACTAGCGTCCCGTTGAATCGCTCAACCAGTCCGTTGCACTGTGGATGATACGGCGTGGTGGCTTTCCCGTGGATCGACAGTAGTCTGTTCATCTCCCGCATGACTTCAGACATGAATTGCGTCCCTTGGTCTGTCAAAACTTCCCTAGGAACGCCCACCCTCGACCAAATCTCCCACAGCGCTTCTGCCACCCTCTCTGCCTCTATGCCCTTGAGCGGTACAGCCTCGGGATAGCGTGTGGCATAATCTACTACCACTAGGATGTACATGTTACCCCGATCTGACTTAGGTTTGATGGGTCCCACAATGTCTACGGCCACCCTCTGAAATGGCTCGTCCACCAACGGAAGTTGCTGTAGTGGTACCTTCCTCACCCGTCCCCTCGGTACTACCTTCTGACATTCCGGACAACTGGCGCAATACCTCCGTACTTCGGCACACATCCCTGGCCAATAGAATGTTCCCCAGATCCGCTACCTGGTACGTTTCCCTCCCAAATGCCCAGCCATGGGTGGATCATGAGCCAACTGAAGGATCCCCCCTCTCAACTGTTTCGGGACTACCAGTTGCGTGACCTGGCTACCCCTCTTCGTGTGTACCCGGTATAACACCCCCTTCTTCTTGCGAAACTCTGCTGACGCCCTACCTGACGCTATCGCCCCACCACTCTGTGCCAACGTTCTCGCCTTCGCGAGCGTCTCGTCGGTCTCTTGCATCCTGATCAACTCTGGGGTGCTAACAGAGATCTGGGATGGTTCGACTACTGCTAAGGGTACCTCCCTCTTCTTCTCGGCCTTCACCTGCGCCCGGGTCTGCACTGCTGCAGCCATCGCGCATTCACCTCCGAACAAGGAAACAGGACTTTTTTCCCCGCTATCAAACGTTACCCAGTTACCCAGGATGATATCGGGCCCGTCCTCGAAAACCACCAACTCCACTCTTCCCCTGACCAGCGCACAATCCAACTCCACCCAAGCTGTAGGTAGCAGGCCCACGTTCGATCGATTCGCCAAGCAAATCTCGACAGTCCGACCCGTCAAATCAGCTGGTTTGACTAACCTGCTCGCGACTGCCCCTATCTCCGCCCCCGTATCTCTCAATACTCGAACGTCCTGCCCGTTCGCCCTACCTTGGCCCCATGGATCATAAGGTTTGATTGCACACACGCTAGCCCGAGGTGCGGTCTCCGTGGAAATAGTCCGTCCCACTGTAACCTGGCCTACTGTCTGAGGTTTGACCTTGCAGTCCTTGACCACATGCTTCTCCGACCCACATCGGTAGCAACGACGTACCCCACTACCCCCTTCCGTCCTCCCTGTCTTCTGACTCTGACTTCCCCAGTGGCTAGGTTGCTGAGGAGTCTCCGGTCGTCTGGGAAAACTACGTCTCTGACTGGGCAGTACGGGTGCCGGTGCTGATGCTGCCCGCTTGGCATCTACCACACGCTGCGCCAACTCTGCTGCGGCATGGCTAGTTTCAGGCAGATTCTCCCTCACGTAGATCTCTAACTCGGTAGTCATGATGGAGAAAAGCTGCTCTCCAATGAAGGTGTCTAGTACCTGCCCTACGTCGGTGATGTCCTTGCCGGCGAGCGAAAACCACTTCTTCACCAATGATCCCAGTCTCACTACTAGCTGAGGAAACGTTTCTGCAGCTTCCTTCTTGGCCTCTCGAAACTGCCTACGATAGTAGTCGGCGTCCTTCCTGAAGCGTTTTAACAGAGCGTTTCTCACGGTGTCGAAATCCTGGGCTTGCTCAGGCGTTAGACGAAGGTAGGTATCCCGGGCTTCCCCTTGTAACAAAGGCGCTAGCCTAACCGCCCATACCTCCCTCTTCCAACCCTGAATCTCTGCCACCCGTTCGAACATCTGGAGGTAGGCCTCTACGTCTTCCTTCTCTTCCAAGGGTTTCAATTTAACTGAGTAGTTTGCCCCTCTATCTCTAGCCCTATTTTCCCTCTCTCTCTGAGCAGCTCTGTCATCATCTCTGGTTCTTCGTTCCTCCTCTAGCTTCATTTCTAGCATTCTTCTTTCTGCCTCTCTAGCTACCCTTTCTGTCTCTAGTCTAAGCTCCAAAAGCCTCCTCTCATCTGCCCTCGCTTCCCTCTCCTCCCTCTTTTCATCCTCCCTCTCCCTCCGTTCTTCTTCCCTTCTCTCTTCCTCCCGTTCCCTTCTCAACTCACTAACTACATAGTGCGCCAACGCTCCATCTCGGAAACCCAGACTTTCCCCAACCTGCCTAAGCCTCTCGCTATCGCTGAGCGCGACCTCGACTTTGCTCTGTGAACCGGGCGATTTGGCATACATCTTAGGCATAGTCATTTGAGTACCTACTGCGTAAGGTTCCTCCAGCAACCCTGTCACTGAGCCGTCATCACCGAAGTCCTGCTCCTCTTGCTCAGCTTCCTCCCTACGGGTCCTAGCGTCGCGGCGCATCGCGGCTCGGGTCTCCCGCGTAGCCATGTTGGAAAAGAAGGGAAGAACAAATGTTAGTAATACACAAAACAAATAACACTTAACTGATACAAACACCTAACAGAATGAATACGCAACACAACAGTCACAGGAGCCGAGGAATCGTTCACCGTCGTACCCCTAAAGGCGAGCAAGTGAACCCTGCTACCCAATTCCCCGTTAATGCTGCACTCCGAGTGTGTTCCCTAGTGCAATACACCCACACTCCCGCCAACCGCCCGCTGCGTACCCTTTCACACAACAACTCAAACACACAACATACACATCTGGCACTACCCTAACAAAATAAGATGAGTCTATCCCACTTCTGACACCAAAATGTCACGGCCCCCGAGCGGGTTCCGTGACTTCAGCACATAAAGCGAGTGCAAAGGAATAAAACTCAAACTAAATAAACTAACACAAAATGCCAGAATACAAACACACTCTTTTATTCAACAACTAACAGGCAAACACAGGACAAATGGGAAGCTAACCACCCTCAACCCCTATCAAGACCCCCGTCCCAATATTAACTAACAATTACCTCCCCTTGTACAACCCCAAATAGAACCAAGCAACAACAGTTTCTTTACAAAATGTGTACAACAAAATCACAATCAATAAATCAATTCAAATGTAAATCTTCAAATAATAAGCGATGGCGTTTGAATCTTTAATCATAAACTACTATCTAGGTGAAGCTGTAGCACAGAAGCACTGTTCCAACGTTTTTGTCAAGTAGCTCAGAGAGCTAAACAGTCTCTTTCACAATAAGCGGATGATTCTTCTAACTAAATGAATATGTTTTTAGGTGTGGTGCAGTGTGAGTCTGTGTGTGCGTGAATTAGGTGTGAAAACCTCCTGTAATAGTGTCGCCTCGACACATAGGCAAAACACGCAGCAGTGGCAGAGACCACCACAACACCTCTCTGTTGTAGAGGCAAAGGCACACCCCAGGCTGGCTAGAAACCAATCAGCGCCAACAACGGCAACAAAACGTCAACAGCAACATAAGAAGCAGCATAAGAAGTAACATCAGAAGCAACATCGGAAACAACAGCCCAAACCTTTTAGGCCCCGGCTCGTGATACACCTTCTCCCCCAACACCACAACACAACACAGCACTGTCACAGTACACAAATGGTTAGTCTTGTGAGAGTCACTTTGTCTTGCTATTGCTGGTTATTTCACTTCCCAAATAACACTTATAACTGAGGATGAGGTCACCTTAGTTCTGTCACAGACACTAAGTCTTGGTGGGTGTTCAATCGAGAACAACACACACCTTAAGAATAAAACCCTACATTAGTTCACAAATGGCAGTTAATATTCTTCCTCTCGACTCTAAACATCCTT
>CM072519.1:66391848-66406848 GCA_036898135.1 Oncomelania hupensis
GTTTAACTAATTAAATTTGATTAATTACAAATCGAATCGAAGTTTCAGCATGTTATCCCATATAGACCAAAAAATTGATGGTCTTTATATGAAGCCTTGGTAGCTCACTTTGTAAGACGTTCGGCTACAGTGTATGGGACCCAAGTTCAAATCTCACGAGGGCCATATTTTTTTTATGTTATTTTTTTTACACTACAATATGGATATTTTTCTTCTTAATTTTGGATTTTTACTTTTAACTTATTTATTTATTTATTATTATTATTATTATTATTATTATTATTATTATTATTATTATTATTATTATTATTATTATTATTATTTATAAACTAATAATAATAATTATTATTATAATAATAAATATAATCTTATATCAAATTTATATTAAAACCTTGGTATTTTTTATTTCTATTTGTATTATTCTATATTCAATATTATTATTATTATTATTATTATTATTATTATTATTATTATTATTATTATTATTATTATTATTATTATTATTATTACCAAGGATCGGGATGGGGTGGTACGTGTAGGTAGAAGAGGGCTACGGGTAGGTTTAAAGGGGCATGGAACTCCACATTAACACTCTCTGCAAGGCCATTTTCCTGGAACTCCGCCGGATTAGTCATATAAGACCCTTTTTGACAGTGGGCGCTACAAAGAAGTTGATGCCTGCTTTTGTACTGTCAAGAATGGACTACTGCAACTCCCTGTTTGTAGGTCTTCCCAACACTCTACTGGACAAACTTCAAAAAGCACAGAACAACGCAGCCCGTATCGTGCTCAAGAAGCGCAAATTCGACAGCGCGAAACCGCTTCTTCAGGAACTCCATTGGTTGCCAGTGCGCGCGCGTGTCGAATACAAAGTTGCGATGCTTTGTTACCGCAGTCTGCACGGTCTAGCACCTTCTTATCTGTCTGAGCTCTTAACGCCATATCGTCCATCCAGATCTCTCCGTTCCGCTGACGCTGGTCACCTTTCTGTGCCACGCATCAAGCTGGAGACGTATGGGCGTCGTTCCTTCTCCTTTGCTGCTCCTACACTTTGGAATTCCTTGCCTCAGCCTCTCCGTGACACCCCTACTCTATCTGCATTCAAATCTAGACTTAAAACACATCTTTTCCATGAACACCTCTTGAAATAAATTCCTGCCCACCAGCCGTCCTCAACCTCTTTTGTGGTCATCGTACCTTCATCATCGTCGTCATCATGGTCATCATCATGGTCGTCATCATCATCATCGTCGTCATCAGCCTTATCATATCATCGTCACAGTCGTTGTCATCTTCTTTCTCAGTGTCGTCGTCATCGTCGCTGTTTTCCTCATCTTCGTCGTCGTTGTGGCCCAGGTGTGTTTGGCTGCTTGAGTGTCTGTGCAGGTGTTGTGTTGTGGTGTCTTTTTGTGGTGATCATAGTAGTTGTTCCATGGCGTTTTTAAGTAAATTGCTCGTTCTGTATCTGTGTGAAATGCACGTATACTGATAGAGATAGACAATGTTATTGTGCTTTGTATTTTATTGTGTGTGTGTGTGTGCGTGGGAGATATAGAGTGAGTGGGTGTGTTTGACTATGTTTTAATACTGTGGTGATAGAGATAGACAATTTTTTATTATGCTTTGTATTTTATTGTGTGTATGTCTGTGTGCGTGTGTGTGTGAGTGGGTGTGTGCGTGCGTGGGAGACATAGAGTGAGTGGGTGTGTTTGACTATGTTTTAATACTGTGGTGATAGAGATAGACAATTTTATTGTGCTTTTGTATTTTATTGTGTGTGTGGTTGTGTGTATGTATGTGTATGCGTGTGTATATATGTGTGTGTGTATGTGTGTATGCGGGGGAGACATAGAGTGAGTGGGTGTGTTTGACTATATTTTAATACTGTGGTGTTTGGTTTTGTGTTTGATGCTTTTATTCTTTTATGTTCCTTGAGTATTTATTTATGGCTGGCTGTAACTGCGCTTTGAGCTTCTCCTGAGGGAAAGGCGTAGAATTTTAAATGAAATAAATTATTATTATTATGGGTAGGCATAACGGGGATACGGGTATATATAAGGGGGTATGGTGATGGTCGATTCCTTTCATCCATACCTGCGAAACGATCAACGGGGAAGTATCAAGGAGGGTACAGGTAGGTTATGAGAGGGGTACGGAAGATATCAAGGGGGTATGGGGAGGTATCAAGTGGGTTCGGGGAGGTATCAAGGGGGTATGGTGAGGTATCAAGGGGGATATGGGGAGGTATCATCGTCCAAATGAAACTCGCAGACAACAGTTGTCTCTCTGTCTACATTTTAAACAGCAACCTGTGTACCCTGGCTTGCCAGGGTACAAAAACCACTAGTGTAATTTGTATTTATTATTTTGTTCTGATATAGCGCTTCTCCAGCTCAAGAGCTGCTCAAGGCGCTGGCCGATACTAGATCTAACTCGAGCCGCCCGAGCCGCCCACTTGCCGCCATATAAACTCATCGTCTGACGCCCAAACAATTTGGCACAAGCCTGGGCGACCTGGTATGGGTGAGAAGGGTTCCATGGCTTGCTGGGTGTGTTCGGTAGCTTAGCTGGTACATCCTCTTTTATTTCATATATAATCACTCAGAGTGCGTGCTTCGGCGTTGTAATGTTCAATTCGTATGTTCAATTGGCCATTGTACCAAAACATATTCCTAGTATTCATAATGTACACTTGGCACTAAATTCAGTTTGAATTTAAGTGCTTTTATTGTTGCAATTTTTAATGACTGAATTTTGTTCTAATTATTGTTATATTCCTGCCTTTGACTTGGAGCTGTTGATTCAGTTTTATTTCATTTGTTAAATATGTTTTCGTTGTAATTTTGGTTTATGTGTGAGTGGGAACATTCAATCCAAAACAACAGCAGTTGTATTTCCACAACACAAGAAACCACGCCAACAGAAATATATAAAGAGAGAAAGAGGGAAGGTAGGAGAAAAAAGGTAGAATAAGAAGACAAATATAATTTTATAAAACGTAAATCCAAACTAAAGTCTGCTTTATGCGCTCACGCGCATACACACCTACATTTCCAATAAAAAAAATATTTAAACAATATAAAAACCATGTAAAAATGATGGAAAAGAATGTGATGAGAAAGACAGAAAAAGGTGGGAGAACAGGAGAGAGTGTTGGAGAGTGAGGTTCTTAGCATCATGTTCAATATAAATGTACACAACAAAGTTCAACCAGCTCTGAAATGAATGTGGCAAGGTGTATTGTCATATAATTATCAACAAGAGCAAAAGTACTTAATAATTATGCATTATATAACATCAAATTTCATTCAAGTCTAAGCTGTTTTAGGTTTTACATACAATGAGTAAACATAGAATTTACATTTTTCAAGATTCCTTCGTATGCGTTTGTGCTTTGCTACATTTTGGATCACAAACACCATCCTGTTGTGATTTGGGAAAAGCTGCATGAAGTAGCAACACATCAAGTTTTATTTATTTAGTTTTTTAAAACAAATCTGGCCTTTTGTGTTTTAACAAATTCCTGCAAAAAGGAATTTGTAAAACTGTCGAAGGAGTTAACCCACATTTTTTCTTGTGTGCGTACGCTTTTTGTACAGATAAAATATTTTGCAAATAGTATGTAAGTATACCTAATTATCACAAATAACTTGATTCGTCAAGCAGATAACGAAATAAAGAGTTCTCTTTGCAACTGAAAGTGTACACATTGTTGCGGTGCCACATAGTATTCTCTCCTGCTCTGCGCTTCAATTTCACAGCCGCCGCTATGACCCCTACTCAGCCCATTTTCAAGGGACGCAACTCTTGTAAAAGGCAACGCAAAATGACGGGAGTTAACCGTCTGGGTATAGTCTGTGATGGAAAGTAGAGAGTTTTCCGACCATACACAGTAGCCGAGACTTTGAGGCCTTCTCCCTGTCTGTCTGTCTGTCAAACTTCTATTTTCTTGAACGAATATTGAATCAAAGAGCAGGTTGCTAAATTTAAAGCGTTTTTTTTTTTTGGAGTTTGAGATATGTCACTATTTATATATTGTGCATTCTCTTTTGTCTTCGTTTGTGAACCATGCGATGCTGTACATTTTTCTTTCCATGTTGAACCAATGTAAAACTTAAAACGGGTTTTTAACATTTCAGAGGTTTGTCTTGTGATGCCTATGGAGCAGTTTTTTTTGTGCCGTTCATTGTTTTTTAATGTCTGTAATTCCCCATCCCCCCCTTTCCCCTAGTTTTGGCTAAAATGCCCCCCTGGGCTATGAGCCTTGTTTCATGCTTGGAATTATATTATGTGGTTTTGCTAATAAAAGGACAAAGGGCAGAGTGCAATAGTGACAAGAGTGGAATGGATGGGCCTTATAACCTCAGATACGCTGTGTAGCCTCCTGCCCTTGTTGTAACGGGACCTTCACTGGCTTGACCGCAAGATTCGCTGGATGATTCGGCACACTGACGACACTTTTTTTTCACTGCTGGGAGCGACAGGAAGAGACTCTCTGCGCATGCACTCTCGCAGTTTGGGGGACATTTTATCCCACGTGACAGCCGCATATTGCAGTTTCCGACGCGCAGGCGGCGGTTTTCCCACAAGAAAATGTGTTTTTAGTGTTTGAAGGATAATGGGGGAATGGGAGAAAGAGGTGGAAGTTAGCTATAGGAGTAGATGAAAGTAGGACAAAGAGTAACGGTGCACATGTTGAACGCATATTGAAGTTTAACGTCTACACCCGCCATTGGCGATACGGCAGACAGGGGACAACCATCCCAGGGAAGAGGGAGGGGGGGGGGGGGTAGGGACCTAAATCAACACTGAACCACCAGAGCGATCCTACTGTCATGGTAGACCGTGAAACGTGGCTATTTTTATCTTCTAGCCCATCACAGGATTGGAACCAGGGTCATCGGTGTGCCGGGGGGACGCCCTACCACTGAGCTAGCTACGGCGTTAGATGAGAGAATGGAAAGAGAGGGGGAGGGCATAGGGAGAGGGAGAGAGGGAGAAGATAACGTAAGATAACATAAGATACACCTTTTATTTTAAAAGAGTAAAACAGTATGCGTGTTTTGTTTGCAGCTTGCCCTTTTGGGACTTGTAACAAAAATATCTATTGAATACAACCAGCTAGCGTTGTAACAATACCATCGTGGAACAATAACAAATAAACAAGGTCATCCTTAGATAAAAAAACATTCTCGGAAATGTAAATTTCAAATTCAAGAGAGAGAAGAAGAGGGAGAGAGAGAGAAAAAAAAAGATAACATAAGATAAGATAAAATAACACAAGATACAAATTTTATTTTAAAAGAATAACCCAGTATGCGTATTTTGTTTGCATCTTATTGCTTCGGATGAGAGTATAAACCGAGGTCTAGTCTGTGTCCCATACATTCCATCATAACGGACTTTAAAGATCCTGACGCTTATGTCCTAGACGGGTGAGTGCCGGTGACAAGAACACACCCAGCATGCACCTAGGTCCTTCTCCCCCATCCCTGGCTGCCCAGGAATGTGCTCAGTTGTCTGGAGCGTTATTACGATGCGCCCAAAGGCTGCAAGTTGGCGCCTCGTGCGGCTTGAGTTAGATCCTGTATCGGCCAGCGCCTTGAGCATCTTGAGCTGGAAAAGCGCTGTATAAGAATGATTAAGTAAAATTAAATAAATCTTGTCCTTTGGAGCTTGTAACAACAATAACTATTGAATACAACCAACTAGCGTTATAACATTACCATCGGGGAAAAATAACAAATAATCAAGTTCATCCTCACATAAAAACATTCTCAAAAATGTATCTATGTCAAATTCGAGAGAGAGAGAGAGAGAGAGAGAGAGAGAGAGAGAGAGAGAGAGAGAGAGAGAGAGAGAGATGGCTTAAAAAAAGAGAGAGAGAGAGACTCGTAACGGGAAGCTTGTTGCATGGTTTGCTGTGGTCTGAATTACAGATTATTTTGTTTTGTAAATTTTTCCTGGATTGTAGGCAACACATTATTAATGATAGATGAGAACTCAAATCTCTCTCTCTCTCTCTCTCTCTCTCTCTCTCTCTCTCTCTCTCTCTCTCTCTCTCTCTCTTTCTCTCTTTCTCTCTCTCTCTCTATATCTCTCTCTCTCTCTTTCTCTCTCAATTTTTTTCTTTTCCCCTCTCACGCAGAAAAAAATTAAGAATAATAATAATAATAATAATAATAATAATAATAATAATAATAATAATAATAATAATAATAATAATAAAAATAATAATAATACCGGATGCTCTACGCGCATTATTCCTAAAAGAGATTCAAAACACGGCGATCTGTCACCAACACACGCCATCACATGTTACAGACACTCCTATACATACACCACAAGCACACCTTCATCACTCCTGCATGTGGTTTGCTGTTAGAAGACGGAAATCAATATTGAATTCTACTTTTCAAATGTTAGCCTGTCGGCTACAGATTTTTTTGACAAGTCACACATGCATAAATGGCTACTTACTCGTGTAGCTTTCAGCGACTATTCTGTCGCCTTCATCAGCACAGACTGAAGGTGAGAACTGGGATTCAGTTCACATCACCGTGAGAGAGAGAGACTGAGTCAGTTTAGTTTAGTGATAAATAATACATATATTATTTATGTTATATATTATGCTGTAATGTCTTTTCTCGTGTAAGCGTGAGCGCGCGATAAAGTGTGCAAACACGAGCAACATAGGCCTACTATTTTACAACACACAAATTTGTCAATTCTAGTCATTCCGTGATGAGACATTGTGTTAATCTATAATTTACTTAACCACCCTAATGTCGGAAGGTTGTTGTATGCTGGTACAGCCGCACTCGCCTAAACGAAACACGCTTAAGCAAAAAACTCGGATATCTGAAACCAAAACCAATTCCCCGCCAGACCCCCCTCTTTGTAAGACTATTTCTAATTCGGATAAGCCACACTCTGTCAAAAAATAGCTAACTCAAACACGGATATCTCAAACGTGATTTTGACAGATAAGCCAAACTCTGAACACTTTTTTTTTCTTTAAAAAACACTTCGGGGGGGGGGAGGGGGGAGGGGGGAAAGGGGGGGGAGGGGGGGGGAAGACATATCTCGTCACGACTATAATTATCATACGAAAGGAACACGTCACCTGTTTATGCGGGGAAACTGATGACTTGTGCCACATGTTTTGCAGGCGCCATTGTTTTGACAGAAAGAGTGGTAAGTTTGCTTGCGTGAATTAGGTGGTGGTTTCAAGGTTAGTGAGGGGATGGCCGAGGAGGGGTACAGGGGAGGGGCAGGTCGAAAGGTAATGTGCACGCCGTTCTGTTTTTTTTTTTTTAGCTTTCAGCGTTGAAAGATTAAGCCAGAAGATTAGTGGCTGCGGAGGATGATGGCGGGCGTCTCGCGATTTGCAACATATCACCTAGCGTGTCTTGTCTTGTCTTGTCTTGTCTTGCCGTATATGCCCACAATCAATCGTGTTGGTCATTATGGCACTTTTAACCAAGACGCATGCTGGGTGTGTTCTTGTTACCGGCACTCACCCGTCTAGAACATGAGCGTCAGGATCTTTAAAGTCCGTTATTATGGAATGTATGCGACACAGAGACTAGACCTCGGTTTATACTCTCATCCAAGGGAGTAGGAAACGGGAGTAAAGTGTCTTTCCAAGGGACACAACACAATGGCCCGGACAGAGCTCGGACCCGGGACCCTCCGATCCGCACGCCAACGCTCTAACCATTCGGCCACCGTGCCTCCCCAGGGTCCAGGGCCCAGGGTTTTTTGAGTGCTCAGATTGCTAGTGTGTGTCTAGCCTAGCATGTAGTATTAAAGTTTAACGAATACTGTAAGCTTAACGTTTTCGTGTCTGGGTAAGTGACCTCAGCCAAATTTTGTTGTCTTTTTGGGCCGTCTAAAGGTTTCGTTTTCAAATGTTTATCTTTTTGTTCTAACTAGCCGTTGTTCTTTGCTTAGGCCTTTGAAAGGGAATCTTTGAGATGTTGTCACTGTTTTCACCATTATTTTTTTTTTCATTTGGCTTTGAGGTATTAATAAAGCCCCACTGAAAAAACACTTGTAAGTTGTCACTGTTTTGATCTTATTCATTTAAACACACACACACACACACACACACACACACACCACGCACAGAGAGAGAGACAGAGAGAGACAGAGAGAGAAAGAAAGAGAGAGAGAGAGAAAGAAAGAACGTGAGAGAGAGAGAGACATTCCAAGTGATTTTACAACTAATCCTGAACAAAAACTCGCTTAAGCCGAATTCTAGGGTAATTTCTCGGGAAAAGGTTGGCTTATCCGAACTCGGATATGCGCAAACTCTGATAAGCGAAACTATTTTTCATTCCCCGGGCGAGTTCGGCTTAAGCGTGTTTGACTGTATATGTGTACGTGTATGTATGATTGTGTTTATCATGTAGGATTGCTTGCTTTTAATTGTGTGCTTTCCTTCTGTATAAACATAAGCAAATCTATAGGCCTATATATAAATTGCTTAGCCGGAAGTCCTTCTTCGCCTCTACTGTAAAGTTTGTCCGGTATGGACGCTGATCTGGGCAGGTGCTGGGCGCTGTTGATCGGTCTGCTGTGTGCTCAAAACCCACGAAATCGTTATAGCCGACATTTCCTTACCGAACGTTTAACCGTTTCTCAGATAAATAAATAAACAAAATGTCCACAAACTGCAATAGCCTCATTCCGTGCGCGGTTTCCATTCAACCCGTGTCAAGAACGTGCCGTTTCGTAATACCGCAAATTTTGTATTATTTCAATTCAAAACACTTTTGCACTCTGGTCACCAATCTTACAAAATTTTGTGTTTAACTAATTAAATTTGATTAATTAAAAATCGAATCGAGGTTTCAGCATGTTTTCCCATATAGACTAAAAAATTGATGATATTTATACAAAGCCTTGATAGCTCACTTAGTAAGACATTCGCCTACCGTGCCAGGTCTCCCAAGTTCAAATCTCCCGCGGGTCATATTTTTTTTTTTTACACTACAATATATATATTTTTCTTTTAAATTTAGGCTTTTTACTTTTAACTTACTGTTATTATTATTATTCTTATTACTATTATTTTATTCTTATTATTATTATTCTTATTATTATTATTATTATTATTATTATTATTATTATTATTATTATTATTATTATTATTATTATTATTATTATTATTATTATTATTATTTATAAACTAATAATAATAATAATTATTATTATAATAATTATAATATCTTATATCGAATTTTATTTTAAAACCTTGATGTTTTTTATGATTTCTATTTGTATTATTCTATATTCGATATTATAATAATAATAATAATAATAATAATAATAATAATAATAATAATAATAATAATAATAATAATAATAATAATAACAATAATAATAATAATTATTATTATTATTATTATTATTATTATTATTATTATTATTATTATTATTATTATTAAGACATTCGCCTACCGTGCAGGCGACCCAAGTTCAAATCTCTCGCGGGCCATATTTGGTTTTTTTACACTACATTATGGATATTTTTCTTTTTAATTTAGGCTTTTTACTTTTAACTTATTTATTATTATTATTATTATTATTATTATTATTATTATTATTATTATTATTATTATTATTATTATTATTATTATTATTATTATTAATAAACTAATAATAATAATAATCATAATAATAAGAATTATTATTATTATTGTTATTATTATTATAATAATATCTTATAGCAAATTTTATTTTAACACCTTGGTGTTTTTTATGATTTCTATTTGTATTATTCTATATTCAATATTATTATTATTATTATTATTATTATTATTATTATTATTATTATTATTATTATTATTATTATTATTATTATTATTATTACCAAGGATTGGGATGGGGTGGCACGTGTAGGTAAAAGGGGGCTACGCGTAGATTTAAAGGGGCATGGGTAGGCATAACGGGGATACGGGTATATATAAGGGGGTATGGTGATGGTCGATTCCTTTCATCCATACCTGCGAAACGATCAACGGGGAATCATCAAGGAGGGTACAGGTAGGTTACAAGGGGGGGTACGGAAGGTATCAAGGGGGTATAGGGAGGTATCAAGTGGGTTCGGGGAGGTATCAAGGAGGTATGGTGGGGCATCATGGGGGGGGACGGGGAGATATCAGGGGGGGAGGGGTATGGTGAGGTATCAAGGGGGATATGGGGAGGTATCATCGTCCAAATGAAACTCGCAGACAACAGTTGTTTCTCTGTCTACATTTTAAACAGCAACCTGTGTACTCTGTCTTGCCAGGGTACAAAAATCACTAGTTACATATATAGGCCTACACAACTGAGTACCCCATGCGCACTAAGATTTATTCGATGTAAAAGTTGAAGCGAAATAAAATGTCTTATGTCTTATGTCTTACACTCACGGCAATGTGATTGAATGAGCGAGCTGTAGATCGCTGGCAGCAGGTGTCGGCCTGCATCCAATACCAATATTGAAGGGAGGTAAAAAAAACAAACCGGAGTACCCCCGAGAAAACCCTCGGTGTCTTGAAATAATTTAATAATTGTTTCATTTCATTTACAAGATAATATTTCGTAATATAGGCTGCATGTCTTCATGTACATTTTTTTTAAGAAATGAAAATTAGCTAATTGTCATTGATATTCAAACGTCTTCCAAATGTGCGGTAAATTGCTTTAAATCCTGACTGACGACTGTTGATAAAGACATGAAAGAATCTAATTGTTCAATTTTCAAAACTCTCTCTCTCTTTCACTCTCTCTTTCATTCTCTCTCTCTCTCTCTCTCTCTCTGTCTCTCTCTCTCTCTCTCTCTCTCTCTCTCTCTCTCTCTCTCTTTCTCTCTCACGCTCTCCTGGTATCTCCATCCCCACCCCCCACCCCCTTTCACATCAGTGAGAATAAATGAAGACACACGCACCTAGAAAAGATGACTCAATCTCACTTGTTGGGGTAATTATGGACCAAGCTATCCTTCGTTTCCGTTCAGTAATGGCCAAAAGATCTCCTTCCAAATGTTTATTCATGGAAATCATCTTGGAGGACATGACCATCATAAGCTTAGTTTGCTTCATTCGGAGCGTACGGTACCACAGGCTTTCTGCGGTACCCGTAGTTTTTTTTATTTAGTTTTTTTGGACTGCTTCCTGTTTGTGCTTACGCGGGGACGGTCAGTCTCTGATGATTGCAATAGGTTATTCAGTCATTGTCATATATAGGTCAGTGTCTAGTTACAATGTCTCAGGCGCGAGTCTGGTTTATGAGACTGCATTAAGGGCTAGGAGTGTTAAAAAGTACAATTCTTTCTTCGGATGACTGTATAAACCGAGGGCAAGTCTGTGCACGTACGCATTCTATCGACCGGCCTTTAAAGATCCTGACGCTCAGGTCCTAGGCGGGTGAGTGAGTGCCACTACGCAAATACACCCAGCAAGCACTTGGTCCTTTTCTTCCATTTCCGGACCTCCAGGGTTGGGCTCAGTTGTGTGCAGCGTCAAACGAGGCGCCTACGTCAGCTAGTGGGCGACCCGGGCGGCTTGAGTTAGATCCTGTATCGACCAGCGCCTTGAGCAGCTCTTGAGCTTTAAAAGCGCTATACAAGCGCGATGCGATATATATATATATATATATATATATATATATATATATATATATATATATATATATATATAATATATATATATATATATATATATATATATATATATATATATATATATATATATATATATATATATATATATATATATATATATATATATATATATATATGTAAGACGAGAACCACGGCATTCGATGAAACGGACTAAACGTTTGGTTTCTTCTCTGTTGCCAGGAGTTTAGAGTTTAGGGGGAGCTTGCAGAACATGTGTGGTTCTTGTCGTCGTCAGCTTCGTCTTCATCGTCGTCTTCATGTTCAGGAGCGGTAGCGACCACAATCATCATCATCAGCTTAAGCATTCCTCCTCCTTTCTGTAAATGTACAGTCGTCGCGGGCATCGCACAACTCGTCATCATCATCATCAGCAGCAGTCGCAGCAGCAGCAGTACATGTAAGCTAGTAGCAGAAGCATCGTCGTCGTGTTCTTTCATCAGCATCATGATCTTCGTCGTCGTTCCTTTATTCCTCCTCCTCTTCCTTTTCCTCCTCCTCCTCCTCCTCCTCCTCCTCCTCATCATCATCATCATCATCGTTATCATCATCTCGTTGTCGCCATCATGATCATCATGATGATCATCATCATCATTCCAAGGTTCTTAACCTCCCCTGATAATATTGCACTTGGATTTGACCTGAAGATTTGTCGTAGAAATGCATATTTATGTGCATATCAATTGGGCATTGCAAGGAGAAATGCTGCCACCTTGATCATATTTCAAGCGTAGATACGGTTTCATGTCCGTACGCATACGTGATGCACCTCACTTCAGAACATTATTTCATCACGATAGAAGAGAGAATAATGTTCAGATTACAGTTACAGCATACAAGATAATTGTTGACTGGTTATCGTGGGTGTAACAGAAAGCGAATAGGTCTCTGTTAAGTTCAAAATAAGCATAAACTCGCTTACTTCTTGCTAGCTTGGATGTAAGAAGAATTTAGAGGGCTTTCTCGTCTTTCAAAGAAGCACAACGTCTTGCTCCTCTACTTCACACCTGACCTATAGATGCGGCAATCTTATTAGAAGACGATCTCTTCATGTTTCATATTAAAGGGCCCCAATTCGAAGACTTTGTTTACGTTTGGCCAAAACGGGTTGACCCTAAAATTGGCATTGTTATTGCATTAAACAATGATACAGCGGGCTTTCTTTGCTCAAACCAACCGTACAGTTTGAAGTTGCCACTTCGGTTCTGACAGGGAGTAATTTCCCCGGTTTTAACGGTACACCCCTGTGACCGTTGACCCTATTTATTTCTGAGTGAATCACGCAGCTTGAAGAGTGCGTCTTTAGTGTTTGAGGTAAGGTAGGGTCTATTTCATAAACCTAAATAAAAAGACCTGACGAGCAATTGTTTTGACGGGTTCTATCTCTTACATGCTTCGGTAGATACTATTTTTGGCCCCCAAAATGTTGTCTAGCCCTTGCAATTACTAAGCACCAAAAAGTACGGAATTTATTCATACCCAATTAACTATACTTTACAAAGAGTTTTTATGTTTTGTTTTTTTTTTGTTTAAGCTTATTTTTTGTGGGGCAACACCGCAACCCTCACTGTGAATGTTAAAAGGACCTGTCGGGGAGGGAGGAAGGAGGGCAGAGATGGGGAGGGAGGTCAACGTGGGTCCCTTTAAGCATAATAACTCAAGTTACAGCGACTCAACCAAAGCTTTTTAGTTTTGAGGTTAGGTCAGCCAGGCTAGCTATAAATAGCTTCGCCGATGCTTCCTTTCCTTTCCTTTCACTGGAGGGGAGGGTGCAGGCAAGCTATAAATAGCCCGCAGAAGGCAAAATGTGGAGGCACTAAACAGTGCTGCTCACATAGGCATTGAGCTGGTGTGAAGCATCCCTGCTGGCAAGACTGGATGCAACCATCCTCCTTCGGATGAGAGTATAAATTGAGGTTTAGGGTAGAACAGTGGTTTGGGCTCACTCTCGCAATTTTTTATGTTAAGCAAAGTCGGGCAAGGTTAATACTTGGATGGGTGACCACACATGGAAGGCAACCACCCATGGACCCAACAGATCGAAACAAGCGCACGACAAACCCCAGTCCACTCAGCTGGTAATGAGTAACTGGATCTGTTTTAGGATCGGGGAAGGCAATGCAGCGATAGAGAGGAGATAGGCACCGCTCTCATCAAGCTGGCCTAGAGAAAAGGGAGATCCCAGACGCTTCTCTCCCCAACGACCGAAAGGTTAAGGGAACACCTTTACCTTCTTAGTCTGTGAATTAATTTATTTTTTGGGTAAAAATTAGTAAGCGCCTGCATACGTCTACGCTAAAAAGCATAAACGCGCACGCAATCCACCGCAAGGGGTTTAAAGATCCTGACGCTCATGTCCTAGATTGGTAAATGGCACCTACACAGCAAGCGTGGGTTCCCTTCTCCCCAATCACCCAAGCGCTCAGTAGTATGAGGCGCCAAATGGGGCGCCTAAGGCAGCAAGTGTGCGCCTCCAGCGACAGGCAGTTGGATCCCTGAATCGGCCAGCGCCTTGGGCTGCTCTTGAGACGGAAAAGCGCTACATCGTAGCGATCAATCAAATAGAACAAAACATCTTCTCTTCAAACTGAGCACAAACGTCAATGGGAATGCTGACGCATCCAAAACTCTTAACATCCCTGGCAGGACTGGCCGCAATAGACAACAACAACAACAACATCAACAACAACAAAAACAACAACAACAACAAGAAGAAAAAAAAACAACCTCTCTCCCTGTTTGCAAAATAATCCCGCAGATTCGTTCTGACCTGGATGTAACAAGAAGCAGGAGGGTCTCTTCATGTTGCAAATTGCGCTGCTTGTCTTTTGGCTGTCACAGGAACACAAATTCCCCTCCCTCCTCCCCCCCCCCCCCGAAACACCTTATCCTCTTCCCCTAACCTTATCCCCGCCCCTTGATATATCCCTCAGTTTGTTTTTGAGTGTTGCGGAGTTGTCGTTCTTGCAACCCCATACAGCTTGGGCTGCGTAGTGAGAGACTTGCTTGCGAGAGGTGAACAGTCTCGGCGTGTCTGCGCTTGCGCCCCCTTCCTTCTTCCTGCGCTTCCTTTCAATGTGTAGATTATAATCACACGACACCGGAGCGTACAGGCGACTACTGGTCACATTATTCTGACACCAGCGAACTAGTTGATGGTAAGGGGAAAAATAATAGGGTCACACGTTGGCCAATCCGGGACCTTTTGATTACCAGTAAGCCGCTTTACCCACTGAGCTATCCTGCCCCTCTGCACTTCCTTGTTGTTTGTAGATTATAGTCACACGACACTTTCGCATATAGGTGACTACTGGACCGATTTATAC